>RJWM01004613.1:77658-99961 GCA_004363535.1 Dasyprocta punctata | reverse complement strand
TAAAATTTAAAAGAGAAATCTATACAGTAGCATCAAGTGTGCTAACAAATGCCACAAAAGCAGTCTGCCTGACAAGACCTTAGTGAAAACTGAAATGGCACTAAACGTAGGGCTGGTAACCTTTTCTATGTACCAACTGATGTTGCAAGAAGAAGCTTCAAATTTACTTCTCTTTTTAAACTTCCTACCAAAAAGGAACGGCCTCTGGTAAGTAGAAATCCAAAAGTACCATAGAACTGCTTAGAATTTATATGAAATTCGGATATTGTGGCCCACGTCCGTAAACCTAGCACTATGGTGGCTGAGGCAGGAGGATATCAAGATGGAGCCTGCCTGGACAACTTGGAGCTCTATAAAATTAATCCAGAACTCCTGCAACTGCTACTCAGAACTGTGTGTAAAATATAGGCGAAAGAGTTTACAGCTTGCTTTGAAAAGATGTAAAAGATTTCTGAAGATCATAGAGATTGGTAGCCTTAGTAAAGTCAGAAAGGACTTCAGATAAGGGATGTTTTAAAAGAACTGTATAAACAAGTCAGGACAAAAGAATAGTCTTATTTATATTTTCAAGAAAGCAATTTAACAATAGTGGGCTTTAAAGCAACAGAAAGAACACAGAAAATGAAAAGAACATAAAGATAATGTCTAACAGGAAACACTAGCGCTCAAAGAGCTTCATAAATGCATCATTTAAAAATGACTTTAGACCTAGGCATGACGGCAATGGTACTTGAATGTTGATGAAGGATCCCACAAGCCCAGGAATTCAGGACCAACCTTATACTGCAGGGAGACACCCAACTCAATAAAATGAAAATAAAAATGAACAAACAGAAGGAACTGAAATAGAAGTTTTGGGAAAAGTTTTCAATTATCAATAATTGCACCTTGAGTAAACCTCATTAGCAACAATACTGTCAGTGCACACGGTTCGGGGGATATGGCTCTGTGGGGCTCCGCACTCCCAAGAACCAGACCAAAACAAAACCAAACCCTCTGGAAGCTGAAACATCTTTCAATGAAGACACCATAAACAAAACTAATAACAGAACTAATAACAGAACAAGAAAAAATATTTGCTTTATATATTAAAAAATTGTATCTGGAATAAAGCGCCCCTACCAACCCAAAAGAAAAATTGGTGAAGAAATAAGCAATGCAACAAAGAAATAAATACCCAGACAATAAACTTCTTAAATGAGTAACTTCAGTAGTAAGCATAAGTGTAATAAATCAAGGAAACATCAGTGTTTACCCAATTTCAAAAACAAACAAACTTTAATACTTAGTATTGGTCAGTTTAGAAAATATGAACATTTATAGAATATAAATGGAAGTCTTTTGGAGGAAAATTTGACCATACCTATAAATTTGGATCATAAAACCCTCATCTCAGTAATTCCAATTCTAGAGTATTTATCCTAGAGAAATATTCACAAAAGTTCACAATAAAATTAGATGCAACCCAGGCAGAGTAGTGCACACCTGCAAATCTCAGCACTCTGGGAAGCAGAAGCAAGAGGATCAAAAGTTCAAACTCGGCGAGAACAATTTAGTGAGACCCTTGCCTCAAAATATAAAAGGGTGATAGCTCAGTGTGAAGGCTCTGGGTTCAAACCCTAGTACTTAAAAAAAAAAAAAAAGACAGAAAAGAAAAGAAAAACTAGAAATTCTATAGTGCTCATAAATAAGGTTAAATTGATTGCTGTATCTATATTACACAACATGTAACAATTTAAGAAGTGAGAAGTGCATGTTTTCAAAAATATTTCAAATTAATTCACTTGTAAACCTGTAATACTGAACCATTTATGAGTCCGTTCTAACCAGACAGTGAAACTTACAATTCAACTCTAATATATTTTCTCTTTAGAGGGAAAAAGTGAGAAAAATACCTGGATATTAATAAATAAGATTCATTAAGACGCTATTTAGTGTAGACGGTAAATATGTCAATTATATATAGCATGAATAATTTATTTCTTGAAAACTATATATTTATAAATTTATAGGTAAAGGTATACACAAGGATTTGGAACGATAGAGGGTAGAGAGAAAGTTAGAAACTGTAAAGTGACTTTTAACTTTTACTTGATGTAATTTGGTATCACTGCAAAAAAATTTTAATGAGACTACATTTGTACATTACCTGAATATTTTAGAAAGAACACCTAAATTGGTCATTTGGAGTAAGCAAAATTCAGAGAACTTAAAATCATATGGCCTACTTTTTTTCTGATTTCATTTTTATTTTCCTTTAGGAGTTCATTTTATATAGCCACATGTCAAAATTGAAGATACAAAAGTTAAGAGAATAGTGGTTTCCATCTTAACTGATTCTTTTTCTTTCTTTTGTTCTTTCCATCTTTATTTTTCTGTGTGTGTGTGGGGGGGGGCACTGGGATTGAGCCCACTGCTAGTGCTTTGCACTGAGCTACATCCCTAGCCCTTTTTAAAAAATGTTATCTCAGTCTAGGTTCCCTAGGCAGGACTTGTCATTCTCCTGCCTCAGCCTCCTGAGAAGCTGGGATTACAGATACATACCACTGTGCCCAGCTGCTATTCTCTTTCTGGAAGTAAGTACATAATGTAACTAATTTCCTGACCTAGACTTGTTTTAAATGTTTAAAGACACATGAAAAAGGTTTTAGCGAAAAGCATTAATGAACAAAACTATCTATGCCATTGGAGGTCCAGTCTCCAAGAGGTGAGCAAAAAGAATTTAGCAACAGTGTAGGCATATGGAAAAGAGTTTACTAATGTACCACAAGAGAGAAGTGGGCAAACTCAAGATCACTATCAAGGTGACAGGATGGGGTTTTTGTACTTGTAATTATATGTTTCATCCCAGCAATGTTGTCATCAGGTCATGGTGGTCCTTCTCTCCATCCACCTCAGTTCTAGGACAGCCAGGTGTGTGTAAAAACCGAGTGATGGAAAAAAAACAAAAATAAAAGGCCAAGTGACGTTTTGTTCAACAGGGCCCAGTGCCCCCGAGGTTGCTAGAGATAGTCCTTCTGAATAAAATTAACAAATACGTAAGGATTAATTCCAAAGGTCAGTGATCAAGGGGATCAGAATAAAACGTGTCATATAGTGCTTGAAAGGGATTTCTGACACTACGTTGAAATAGGGAAAGAAATGCTATTCTTGGAGACCTGATAAACAGATCATTTTGTAGTCCTTGTGCATAGCTTAGAAGGTAGGAAGTTAATGACTAGACTCTTATTCAGCTGTAATGTAGCCTTAAAGAAACGATGGTAAAAAATACCAGTACCTGGGAGGCTTAGGCAGGAGGATCACTGCAAGTTTGAGATCAGCTTGGGCTACAAAGCGAGCCCAAGGCCAGCCTGAACTGCATGGCACGACCCTGTCTCAAAGACCAAAAAAAAAAAAAAAAAAAAAAAAAAAAAAAAAAAAAAAAAAAAAAAAAAAAAAAAAAAAAAAAAGAAAAGAAAGGAAAAGAAAAAAGAAACACTGGTAAAATAACCATTGTTACCCACAACTTGCTTGTAGAGGAAAAACAAGCTGTTTTTTCCCTCCATGCGCACATCTCAGACACCAATTCTGAAGATATCCTGTTTCTCTCCTATACTCTTAACACAGCACAGATGTGTGAGTCTTTTTCTCCACCCATTAAACAATTCAGCAAATACCAACCAGGTGTCCCACAATTCAGTCAAATTCTGACACTACCTAGTGACAGTGTCAGACCCAGAGGTTAAAGGCACATCTCAAAGACTGCCCCACTTCAAACATGAACTACAAGAAGTAATTCGTCACCTATACTTCCTGCCAACCTGCTTATATTTGGGTTTGCACTACTATTTCCTTGGTGGATTTGATAATATGCTAGGATAGGTCACAGAAAGCAAGGGAAAATGTTACTTAATAAACCAGTTAGTATAAAAGATATTAAAGGACACAGTCAAACAATCAGATGAAGAGGTGTATGGGTCAAGGTTTAGAGCAGGGGCATGCTCCCAGCAACTTCACTGTGTTCAGCAACCCAGAAGATCGAGAAACCTTGTTCAAGAGTTTTATAGAGCTTAAGGTCCAGCACCACCCTTCCCCAAGAACATGGGCAGGGCAGAAAGTTCCAATCCTCTAGTCACTCAGTCTTTCTGGTGACAACCCCAGGCCTCAGGTGTGATCCATCACAAGGGGCTTACCTAAGTAACAAGAGTAGCTACTGTCACTTAGAGAATTCCAGCTGTTTTAGGATCTCTGTGCCAGGAACATGAACAAAGATCAAATATATTTCAGATAACACTATACTATACTACACTATTTTAATATATAATTATGAACCTGATACCTTTTATAATGCCTCTTTCTTTCTTTCTTTCTTTCTTTCTTTCTTTCTTTCTTTCTGTACCAGGAATCAAACTCAGGATCTTGTGCTTGCCACGCAGGTGCTGTGCCACCGAGCTATATTCTGGCCTCTATAATGCTTCTTTCTTAAGCAGAAAAATTAAGGGCTTTGTGCATTTGTGTGTATGTATTTCCAAGTATATAAACCTTAAATTATGCTTTATTCTAGTTAGTGGGTTTATACACTTACTGGGATTTTCCCTGGATTACAACTAGTTATCCTAAGTCTTGGACATCACCTGCTTTAAACAGGAAAGAAAGAAAAACAAACAAAAAGTAAAGTTCAGAGATCTTCCAGGGTCCTACATGGTTTCTATTTCCTTTCAAATTTTCAATCCTTGAGACTTTGGTTATGTCATTCCTGATTCTTTGATGTATTCCTTCCTTTTCCTTTTAAAATCCATTTTTTAAAGATAAAATTTGATTTACTAATTAAACAATTTTTCCTTTCTAAATTCTCACAGCTCTTCACTTACATATTTCTAATACACCATTGTTTCCTTCAATTATTTTATATCTACATTTGTGCTTGGACCTTTTTTGTATAATTCATGTACACATGTCTTATATCCTAAAATTCTGATTTCAAATGCTTATTTTAAAGACGTTTTCAAGACCTTTCCAGATTATTCTACTATCTGGAGTGCTTACACAGACACTTTTGGGTTTCTTTCAAGGCATAATTTTTATCTAAGAGCTGTGTTTTTGTTTTTATTTTTTAAATAGGAGTGCCCTTTGACAGAAGTCTATGATCTACGCTGTGGAGACCAACGTTTGGAGGCAGGAAGTCTGCCTCTATGAAATCCAGAGGGCTCAAGAGCCTACAACTAGTTTCTAAATTTGTTTCTGTATTAAATGGTTACAGGGGTGGAATTCCAAACCCAAATTCAAATAACCTGAAGGTTTTAAGATTCTTATAGTGTGAGGTAAGGGGCTTAAATCTCACCTCAACCAGGTTTCAGTCCCCACTGATGGGAGAGGACAACTTTCTCACTTCTCACAAAGTCTAATTTCGGTTTCTATTGAACAGGGCATGGGAAATCAGCTTCTGTCTCCTGCAAGCAATAAATATTTGACATTATGTTATATTTAACTGTTCTCTGTCTAGCCTTGGGACACTTGTCCTAACTCCAGTTCATTCTTAGAGAATCTTTCTTTAATCATACATGTAGAGGTTTTCCTTTCTTGTTTTCAAATTTGACTCCATGTGTCTTTCTATTTTACCTACCATTACTGTGCTTTTAGAGCACGAAAGGGAGGTCTCCATATGTGACTAAGCAACTACCTTAAAGGAGAAGTTGAGTCATTCTTTACCTGAAACCCAGTCATCTACTGAGCTCCTGGACCAAAATGAGGCCTAAAGCAGTATTCAGTCCATGTCTTTTTAGCTCTTACGAAGAACAAAATACTCTTAATGTTGTTCTACCATCAGTAAAGCCTGAAGTTTTTCTTCGTAAATTTTTAGAAAACTACAAACATGGGCAAAACCAAGAAAAATGTCTAACTTACCTTTTCTTGATTGTTGTTAAATTTAAAAGTATATCAATACTGGCTTCCCAAGGTTTTTTTTTTTTTTTAATAACTTCTTGTGTGTCTATGAATTATCTTTACTACCTCAATCTAATAATAAATTAGACATGGTGGAACAACCTGTAATCCCAGCACTCAGGAGGCTGAGGTAGGTACATTTTGAGTTCAAGGTTGGCCTGAACTATATAGCAAGATCTTGTCTCAATGAGGCAAAATTAAATTTTAAAAAATAAGAAAAAAAAGAGGAACAGGTTGCTTTAAGCAAACTCCACTGATTTTATTTCATTTTTTTCATGACTAAATCTGCTTTATAATAGATTCTGCACTGAATTCCTTTAAATAGAAAATTGTTATAGGCCACTTTTAAATTTCAAATTTGACTACAGATCTTTTCAAGACTGTGTTGCATAAAAAATTCATGTCACTTTCCTTCTATTTATTAGTGTACTGTAGAAAGCATTAGTAACAGGTTCTGAAAGTAGAAATTCTGTTTTTACCATGTTTCTAATAATTAGCCAAACTAACCTGCCACTAAAAATATTAATTATAGCAATACAGTGGTAGAAAAAAATGTACTAATTAACCCCTATTCCCCTAACATACTTAGAAAAGTATTAATAAAAAAGGACAGCTGGCACTCAGGTGAGTGGAGGAAAAGCTGTAAACTTTCTCTGTCATTTTAAAAAGTGGGATTTTTTCACTCAGGAGGCTGAGGCAGGAGGATCACCACAAGACTGAGGCCAGCCTGGGCTATACAGTGAGCTGAAGACCGGCCTGAACTATATGTACTGAGATCCTGTCTCAAAACACCAACCAAACAAAAACAAAAACAAACAAGAAATGGGCTTTTGAGACATTTTGTTTTGTTTGGGAAGGCAGTATTTGAGTGGGAAGGTGTGGTTTTGAGACAGGGTCTCCATAAGTTGCTAAATGGCCCAGGCTGGGCTCAAACTTGAGATCTTCCTGCCTCAACCTCTCAGAGTGCCAGGATTACAGATATGCACATCTGACTTTAAAAAGTTTTAAAAGAATTGATCATATGTTTGTGTGGTTCTTCCAGAGTAAACAGCCTTATTTACCACAATAAAATCTTTGATACAAAAAGATTAGGTCAGCACTGCAATCTAATCTGCAATAGGGTAGATTTGCCTAAGGTAGGCAAATCTAAAAATAGCATGAAACATACTTTATTTTAAATAAAAGAATCTAGAAAAAACACATTTGCAATGAGCAGTTAAGATTAGCATTCTGATATATAAATTTCTATTTTCAGCTCTTGGTTAAAATCTCGCTCCAATCAAATACTGAATTTAGTCTGTACTGTAAAGGTAACATCACATGTCAAATCTAACCTCATAAATTACTATGATTATCAAAAGAAGATGTGCAAAAAAGTATTATAATCAAAGACTTAAAGTGTTGCACCATTCATATTATTAGAGAATTTTATTAAGTGATAGAGGAAAATAAAACGTGAAAGTATTTTTATTTCTTTGCAGTAATGGGAACTGAGCCCAGAACCTTCACACTGAGCTACGTTTCCAGGCTTTATTATTTTGAGATAAGGTCTAAGTCACTGAATTGCCCAGGCTGGACTCAATCCTACAATTCTCCTCCCTCAGTTGCCCAGAGTGCTGAGATTACAGGCATGTGCCACCACACGGGGCAACATAACAGTAATTTTGATGGTATCCTTAACACAAGTAGACATAAGGAAAAAACTTCTTAAAAACCAATTTTTGTCAAATAATAGAACTCAGGACAGTTACAAAGAGAATCTGACAAACGGGCTTATTACCAACTGGAGGAATTTTAGTTTAACTTAATATAAAATTTAATACAGATTGTTTTTTATGTGAAATTAAGTACAAATTAGGCAAGAACAGTATTATAGTAGCTTTTACTTTAACACAAACTGAAATGGTGAATGCTCCTTTAATGTGTTTTCCTAAGTATATTTAAAGGACAAAAACATACTCGAAAATCTTCTAAGGTGTAACCCATAAACAGGTCTTTTTAGTAATACCTATTAAGCAGGAGGATGTTACTCTCAAAAGCAGGAAGAATTACAGAACTATTGCCTAATGCGTCCTAATAGTGTATTTAAAAGGTTCTATGAGGATTTCTGCCCTCTTGATCTGACTTTTAAGGTTTTATATCTACAAAAGAATTTGATACACGTTACAAACCAGGGCTTAAAGTTGATTAAAGATCCAAGATTAAAAGACAAAATTAAACTTTTTTTTCTGTGTCTGCAAACCACATGACACAGCAATAGTGTTGTAACAACTAGATACAACAGTAACATTTACTACACACAAGGCGTATTTATTTATTTATTTTGGGGAACTGTTTCTTCTCTAACTTACAGAACATTTGAAAACTAAAGATAAAAATTCATGAGTTTTGTAAAGAAATACTTAGAAACAACACATCAACAATATTTCAGGAACATAGAGGAGGGAGTGAAGCTATAAAGTCAAACTGCTTGAGTCTGAATCCAAGATCGCACTGAAAACTACGTACTGTCTTACACAAGTTTTTTACCTTTCCTAAGCCTTAGTTCCTTCGTTTCTATAGAGGGAAATAACATGCCCAGCACACTATTAACAGTGCTTCTTACTGTTCTCAAAGATTTCAACACTGACAAATAACAATGTCACTGACTTCCGTGCAGAAGTGACCGCCACGAGCATTACTAAGGTAAATCGACAGACAGGAGAGGATGAAACATTTTTTAAAGGTATAGGTCTGTGAGGGTTATTCTGATCACGCTTCTCACCAAAGGCAACATAAATGTTCTACAGTAGTCTTCCAAAACAAAACAAAACAAAATACTGTATAAGATCATAAAATGCAACAGTACCCGCGGAGCTGGCCGGCGAGGCGAGCGTCAAAGAAACACCTGCCAACCCCCGTGCACAGATGCCATTTCCTCGGAGCAGACCGACCCACTTCAATCGCACAACTTCCTACCCTGCAGCGACTCCTTCTTTCGAAGAACACACACAGTCTAACTCCTGTCACTCCCTCATCCCGGCTGAAAGAGACCCTGCCACAGGCTTAAGAGAAAGATGCTCGTCCTCTGGAGGCCACCGGGCTGCACCCGGGGGCGGGAGGTTAGAGTGGGGGCACCCTGGCCCCTGCGAGCAGGGAAAGCGGAAAAGCGCGCCCCAAAGCGTGCGACCGGAACAGCCGCGGGCGGTGACACCCGGGGTCCCGCCCGCCCCGACAGCCCCGGCCCCTCCGCCACCCGCGGGGCGCACGCGCAGAGGCCGCACTCCGTTCGGGCCGCCCGCAGAGGAGCCGCACTCGGAGCGCACCCGCCCCGGCCCCGCCGCGCCGCGCCGCGCCGCGCCTTACCCGAAGCCTGGTACTGCGACAGGTGGTCCTGCGGACGCAGAGGCCGCGGCCCTGCCGCCCGCCCCGCGATGCTCAGCCCCGACGCCTCCTGGCACTGCCCTGCCCGCCTCACCCCGGAGCTGCCCGGAGCCGGCGCCAGCTCAGGCTCGCACTGGCCTGGACCGCCCCGCACACACCGAGCCAGCCAGGAAAGAAGCGCGGGCCGGCGCGGCCCTGGGCGGACGGACGGGCGCCCGGGCCAATGGGAGGCAGGGACCTGGCCGGGGGCGGGGCCTCGAGCACCTTCCTCTTTTTGGTTGGTTGCTCCTGGTTAACAGTTCGGGGCCCACACGCGCGTTTCCGAGTGGACTGCCCCCGAGGTCTCGAAGAGCCCAGCAGGATAGGAGGACTTCAGAGTGCGGCTGCAGAAACAGCCGAGGATTCCTTAACGCGGTCCTTCCCTCGGCGAACTCCCGGCATTGGCGTGGGGAGCGGTGGCGGGTCAGGGCTGCGCGTTCGCGCGAGGGCACGCTCTGCGCAGGCGCGAGCGGGGTGGCGGCGGGTACCAGTCTCAGAATCCCAGGAGGCGGGAGAAGCTGTGCAGTGATTTGGGTCCATCCTGAAGGACCTGGAAGAAGGGAGACGAGGATGGGGGAGAGATTTAAGAGCTGGATGCAAGGCAAGAGGATGGAAAGGGAGAAGAGGGAGGTCGCCGGAAATACGAGGCTTCGGTACTTTAGTAGGAAGTACTGAACACTGCGTTTCGGAGCTGTTTTTGTCGCTGTGTGTAGGACTCGCCTTACTGCAGAATTCATGCCACTCCGCACTGCTGCTGGTGCAGATACTGTCCCGCAGGGAATTCCCGTCCCTGCTGGGCCGTTACCATAGATAGATAATCAGTGTTCTCCCAGAAAAGCACCGGAGCGCTAAATTATCAAGTCCTTGAAAGCAGCAGGGACTATACTTTCCCACATCTGTACCCACCCAGGATTAGGATTCTGGGGGATATTTCTTCATCCTTATTTCAAAAGGTATTACTAAAAATTCCTTATTGTAATCGATTTTGCGTAATCATGAAACCAAGGACGGTAATGATAATTAAAAAAATATGTACAGGGTAAACAAGAGGTAAGGCAGATCAAATAAGAGAATTAAAAATGTCAGGCACGATGGTGTAGGTACAGATGTAATCCCAGCTGCTCTGGAGGTTGAGACAGGAGGATCACAAGTTCACAGCAAGCCTGAGCAAATTAATGATGATACTGTCCGAAACAAAAATTTGGACGAGGTGGATAGGGTCTTGCTATGTAGTTCAGGCTGGCCTGAACTCACTGTGTAGCCCAGGCTGGTTTCGAACCCAAGGTGATCCTCCTGCTTCAGCCTCCCAAGTGCTGAGATTACAGGCGTGCACCACCATGGCCTGCTCAAAGAAATTTTCAGAGTGGTTGAGATGTAATTCAGTCCCCAACACCACAATCAATCAGTGACGGACATGTAAGAAGCAACATCGCGAAGCAGGGAAAAGTGAATTGTTCCCGCCTAAAGTCTGACAGTTATGTAAGTTCTGGAGCAACCACGCTACTCAGAACATTGAAGGGTGAGGCATATGAGGGAACATTGTAGTTAGATGATAAGTGATAGGTATGGCTGCTATGGCAACCACAGTAAAAAGGAGGGCCATAAATAAGCATGACCTAAGATACCTGTGCTCACCAGACTTAAGGTGGAACAAGATGAATGAGGGAAACTTCAAGAATGCAAGTGTCTTTATGAGTGCTTGATCAGTATAATTCTTTTGTCTTTGAAAGACATTTTGGCCTGCATTAGAGTAATCCCAGGTTAAAGATTTGTAGAGAGCTAGGATGATGATACACACCTATAATCCAGGCCCTCTGGGAGGCTGAGGCAGGAGGATCTCAAAATTCAAGCCTAGCGTAGAGACCCTATCTCAAAATAAAAAATAAAAAAGGGCTGGGATATTTTTTAGTGTGGGCAGTGGGTTCAATTCCCAGTGTGAGGGAGACTTCATCATGAATGGGACTTACTTACGTTAAATTGACAGAAGGGTTAAAGGTGTTTGGTCTTTATTAAACCAAATATCTGCTAATGTCAAGCAGGCAGATACCTGTTTCACCGGACTACTTCCAATTCACAGATCCTTTCTTCTTAGTCCCTTCCAGTAATTGATCAAAGGCTTTCCGATGAAAAAAATTGCAAATTTTTACTAGAAAAACAAACTAGTTTTTCTTTTCGTACAATCAGCACAGATTCATTGCATCACTTCTGGTCATCAAAATGTGTAGCCTGTAATCCCAGCTACTTGGGCTGTGGGGCAGGGTCACTTAGGCCAGGAGTTCAGACCGGCCTGGACAATAGAGTGAGACCCATATCTTTTTTTAATGCATAGATTTCCCCCTCAGTTCTACAGAAGAAACTAAGACTCAGCTATGACACTATCTGCCTAGAGATGGCATCGCACCCCACAGGATGAAGGCTGGGTCCCACGCCACTGTCTCCACTTCAGGTGTCAGCCCCAGGTTATCCCTCCTCCCTTCTTGCATTCAATTAAATTTACAAGGATAGATCACAGGACTCAGAGACACTTTAGTCGTGCCAGTTTGTTATAAAGGCTGTTTCAAAGTGTACAGATGGACATCCAGGTGGAAGAAATGTGTGGGGCAAGGTGTGTGAGAAAGGCTGAGAGCTCTTTGCCCTTCCTAACCAAACCACCCTACACATTCAGCAAGCAAAAAACTCCAAACCCATCCTTTTGGTGTTTCATGGAGGCTTTGTTATGTAGGCAAAATTCATTATTTTATAAATCATTGGTCACCTGCTTTACTTTCAACCAGAGGTAGGAAGGATGGATCTGAAAATTCCAACTATCTAATCACATGGTTGGTTTCCTTGGCACCAGCCTCCAACCTGAAACTATTCTGGAACTTTCCAAGAGTCGCCTCATTAGCATAAAAACCCACTATTATGAAAAAATGCTGAGAAAAAGATTGATTAGCTCCATGTCAGATGTTATCACTTAGAAAATTACAAAGGTCTTGGGAGTTCTGTGTCAGGAACTGGGGATGGAGACCAAATAAGAAAACGAGATTCTCCAGGTGTCTTATCTGCAAGGGTTTTAGAAGTTCTGTCTTAGGGACCAGGGCAGAAATCAAACATGCCTTGTTATACCACAATAGCACAGGCTTCCTGTCCCATATAGTGACATGTGACTGCTGAACTCTTGAAAAGTGGCTGGTATAAATAGAGATACACTCAGCCAGGTGTGGTGGCATACACCTTTAATCCCAGCACTCGGGAGGCTGAGGTAGGAAGAGCATTGTGGGTTCAAGACCAGCTTGGGCTACAACGTGAGCAAGGCCAGCCTGAACTACATAGTGTGACCCTGTCTCAAAAAAATAGGGCCGGGAGTTTGGCTCAGTGGCTTAAGCACCTGCTTGGCAGTTGTGAGGTTGTGAGTTCGAGCCCTGGTACCGCAAAGAAAAAAAAAACAAAACAAAAACGAGATACACTGAGTATTTGAAGACACTTAAAAAGTAAATATCTCTTAAGAATATTGATCACATGTCAAAATATTTAGGTTTAAATGAAATACATTATTGATTTTAATTTCATCCTTTTGTTTTTTACTGTGCATGGGTGGTACTGGGATTGAACCCAGGGTCTTGTGCACACTAGGCGAGCAATGTAGTAGACTTCTTTCTAGTTCTCCCCTCTTTAGGACTTGGGGGTACAACTTAGTGGTAAAATGTGTACGTAGCTTGAGTGAGGTTTTAGGTTTGGTCCCTAATACCACTGAAGAGGAGAGAGACAGAGAGAGAAAGACAAGACAGAAAGGGAAAAAGAGGAAGAAAATAAAAAGGGAGAAAGAAGAGAAATTTACACGTGTAGATCCCATTTGTGGTTTGTACTTTATTTCCGCTGAGCAATGCTGGTCTAAGGGAGAACCTGTTGGAACCACAGACATGGAAAAGTGCTGGGTAGGGCTTCCAGCAAGGCTTGTTTAAAGGACAGTCAATTGTCTTGTGTGTTTGGCATTTTTGTCACATCCTTTTTTTTTTTTTCCCCCAAAAAGTGCTGGGAGCTATGACATCCATTATTGGGCCACAAAGCTGACAAATAACAATGAAGGCCTATACTCTAAGAATATGGGGAAAACAGAAGCGCCTGTGTTTCTCTCCTGTAGCATACACACATATTTAGCAGAAAAGTTAATATAGCAACATAAGCTGTTCCTTTCATATAACATATTCGAGGTGACATATGACATATTACATTGGGAATCTGAACAATGAAAGGGTAAGGAAAAGGAGAATATACCTGGAAAATAGGAGTAATCATTAAATGGTGTTGTAATGCCCCAAACCCCCTCTGCTGGTTTCTATAAGAAATAATTATGCTGAAGGATGTGACGCCTATAGTAAGTGAAGTTGTTTGTCATCACTCTGTAACAAATGAGTTTTCTGAATGATTGAGAACAGATGTGTGGAAAGTTACTCATACTTTAAGCACAAGAATTGTCTTAACTCTGAAAATAGCTTCTTTTGAATTTACCACTTAGGCTTTCTCTGTTGAGTTTTGCTGCAATTGAGCTATTCGGTCTTTAAAGTGATGTCATTTTGATTCAGTAATAGTTATAGTGAGCCACTAAGCTGTCTCACTAGTTAATATTTAAAAGACCAAAGGGAATCATACATATCTCCAGGTCTCTAGAAATAATGTAAGTGTATAGACATTTTTAAGTGTAGAATTTTTTTTGAATTGAATTTATTTATTTATTTATTTATTTATTTTTGCGGCACCGGGGATTGAACTCACAACCTCGCGCCTGCCAGGGCAGGCGCTTAAGGCACTGAGCCAAACTCCCGACCCTGGATTTTTTGAGGCAGGGTCGCACTATGTAGCTCAGGCCGGCCTTGCGCTCGCGTTGTAGCCCAAGCTGGCCTCGAACTCACAACGCTCCACCTACCTCAGCCTCCTGAGTGCTGGGATTAAAGGCGTGCGCCACCACGCCCAGCCTTGAATTGAATTTAAAGGTCTGATATCCAATACTGTAGGTTAGGGGCACATAAACCAAAGGAGTATTATTATTATCACTGCTATTATTATTGTTAGTACTAGATCTGATATCTGCAATTTGACCTAATAGAAGTTATGAACTAAAGAATACAGTATAAATTAAGATATTATGATAAGAATAAGGTTTTTGTGTATTTCAACAGCAACTGTTAAAAAAGAATTTTGAGCCACAAACAAGAGAAAACCCTATCAAAATTGGTTTGTACAAACAGAGGTTTATTTCACAAGTTAAGAAATACAGGAACAGGTCTAAGGATAAATATAACTCAGCCACTTTCTGGATGATCCTTAAGAGAATGAAAGAACCTTTCCTAAAGGTAGCATCTCTCCAGTAAATGGAGACAGAATCAAACAACCCATGAATGGAAATATGGCTCAGCCAGACACAACTCCAAGCAGAGCGCAGATAAATGGCTTATTTGTGAATAATTTGGTAATGAAAGAAGGAAGATCATCTGAATTCCTGTGGCTATGAATGAGGGGTTGACAAATTTTTCTGGTCAAATGTCCCAATTCCTCAATTAGTCTTGCTTTTGCTTTTTGATTGTTTGCTTGTTTACACTGAAAGCAGGGGGGCACACATTGGAAGTTGTGAACACTCAAATGGTAGTGTTCTCTTATATTCTCTTGAGGGGCTTTTTTTTCCCCCAGGAATTGAACTCAGGACCTTGTGCTTGCCAGGCAGGTGCTTATGCTGCTGAGTTATATCCCCAGCCCTCTCTCACATTCTCTTATGAAGAGCGCTCTGGGCATTATTTTCTCCTGTCAGGTGCACACAATTAAGCTTTTCCTACCTACTGCAAAAGGCATTGAAGGGAGGAGATGGGGTGGAAAAGTATGCAAGGGTTTTGTAAAGTAAAAAGGATATAAATGCAAACAAAGAATTCTCACCCAAGCTTCCTGCCTTTTAGGTAATTTTCAACAGTTTACAGTATATAATGTATATTCACCAAGCAGTTATTTTCTGTTAAGTGTAGCTCTGATATTTCTTGTGTGTATGTTAAAATTATTTAATTGTCTTAACACTATACTTTCAATGAAGTAAATATAATTATTATCCCATTTAGACTTGAGTTGATTCACTTGAGCGGCCCTGGGAAAGGGTCATAAGCATACATACATATTCCTAAATATTTTTTATGTGTAGTTCAATGTCTTAGACTAGAAAGAATATTTGGAACATTATGTCACCACCCTTCTTTACCTGGAAGGACCTCCCATTATAAGCTATCAATTAAAGTCTTTCATAACTTAGGTACAAATTCTAATCTTACTGTGTCAGTAGACCCTGGTATAATAATATACAAATGCACATTGAAATTACCTGGGGGCCTTTAAAAAGTTGATGTTCTATACCAATTAAATAAAAATTTTTTGATGTGAGACTAGCACCAGGGTTTCTTAACGGTACTCTTACATTTCTGTTTTATGTACTTCTTATGCAGTGTGTTGTAAACTCCATGAGAATAGGGATTTATAAAAACTACCTCCTCTTGCATTTGTCAAGTCCTTACAAGGGATTAGCACTTGATTAAATGGTAAGAACACCTGGTTTATTTGGGCAGGTGACTCAGTGTCCACATCCAGTGCAGGAACTCTCAGCACTTCCTTCTGGATTGTCGTCATCCTCATCACCATTATTGCCATCGTCGTCATCAGGGAATTTTGCAGAAGTGGGACCCGTCCCGTCAAACAACCTGCAGCGACTCAGAAACCCTAGGGCTGAGACTGGTGATCTTGTGTGTATGTACGTGCTGGGGACCGAGTCTAGGGCCTTGCAAGTGCTGGGCCAGGCTCTCAGCTGAGGTACACCCCAACCCATCTCTGTTTTAACAAGCCCTCCAGTCATTGGGATGCAAGTTCAAGTTTAAGAGCCATTGCCTGATGCCTTGCATTGAACAAGCAATCCTAAGGCCTTTTTTTTTTTTTTTTTTTTGTGCAGATAAGATTTCCTGCTGAGAAGAGCTATTAGAAAACAGGAATGAAAGACACCATGTGCCCTCAAGGAGTTTACATTGTAATATGGAGATAAAACTTTTACTCATATAGGCATAATAAAAAGCAGTATGTTATGAAATATTTGCAGGCAAAGTATATATGTAACTGTGATATTTTGCATTCACAACAGTGATAAAATGAGGATAAATGAAATAAGATTCCTAATATTTAGTGGTGTCTTTATGGAGGTTTATTATGCTACAATTTCTACTTTTGTATTTAACTGCACATTTCACTATAAAAAAGTATTTTGCCAGTTGTCTTAGTTACTTTTCTCTCATTGTTGAGACAAAATACCTGATGCCCAAAATGAAGGAAGGAAAGGTTTATTTAGCTCACAGTTTGTGGAGGTTTCAGTCCATAATCAACTGTCTTATCAGGACAGCAGAAGATGGCAAAAGCAGCAAGAGCAAAGGAGGAGGGGGAACATGCCTCTGCTCTTCCCTTATATTGTAAGCGGGCTACCACCTCCATCCAGGGCAGGTATAGCATTCACACCATCTCTGTGCCCTCCTCCTGCTTAGGTTCAGGATGTTTACAAAGTAAGGGCCCTGGATCCCTGCTGAGTGACTTAGTTAAACTTCTAAACTTCTCAAGTTGACACAATGTATCAACCATTACATCAGTTGTGGTGGGGCTTTCTTGTAATACCAGTGCTCTGGAAGACTGAGGCAGCAAAGGAAAAGGTTGGAGATACAGCTCAGTGAGAAGGCCCTACATTTAATCCCTAGCAGTCTACTAAATAAATACTGAAGTAAGTAGAAATTTTTAGGGCAATGTGTGAAGAATAAACTCAAAGTGCTATGCTAGTTCAAAACAAGTAATCATTTCTTTTAAGATCACCTCGGAAAGCTTTGTGGAGGAAATGCCATCGCAACAAGCCTTGACTTTAGTAGTAAAGGTCCTTCAATAATGTAACATCCATTATGGGTCCACAAACACTTAACTATAATTTTTTAAATATTTTGTAATTTTGCTGGTATCAGAATTTATTTTGTGGTACTTGTCATACAGCTATCTACACTCCTTATTTTCCCAATATAATACAAATATCCATATATTTCTCTCTAGAATTATGAATGTGTTTCTGAGGCACTGCTCCAGATCCCACTGTGCACTAGTATATGCTCCTGCTAATGTTTTTCCAAATATAAAAGTTTTCTAAATTTTGCAGGTGTGTGTGTTTGTGTGTGTGTGTTTGGTAATGGAATTAAAGCCAGGGTCTGACATTGGTCTACATGCTTTGCTTTTTAAAAAGTTTTTATTTTATTTTTAAAAACTTTAGATAGGGTCTTGCTAAGTCTTTTAAGTTGCCCAGGCTGGGTAAACTTGCAATCCTTCTGCCTCCTGGGATAGATTTTAAATTCTGAACACCAGTGGACTTCAAGGGTTTTGTCCAGTTGTATAGTCAAAAAGTACAACCCTTTCTGATGGTGCTAGAAATTGGTAAAACCTATGTGTAGCGCTTAATCTTAATTTTGCTGGAATTAAGCAATCTTACTATGTAAATACTGTTTATTATAACACTTAAAAGCTAAAATTACTATGAATGGAAAATGATCATTTTGATATTTTATATGTGAACACAGAAATGTCTGACTCAATGAGTAATAAAAACTGAGCTTTTTTTTTTTTTGAGACAGGTTTTCACTTTGCAGTTCAAGCTGGACTTGAACTTACTTTGTGGCCCAGGCTGGCCTCGAGTTTGAGGCGATACTCCTGCCTCAGCCATCCTGGTGCTGGGATTACAGTCATGCACCACCACACCTGGCATTAAGTCAGCTTTTAAAGAAATATTTGTATAACAGGTCAATAAAGTGGCTACTTTTTGTAGGGAGACTCAATGAAAGGAGATACAAAGGAAATTTCTGGAGGCTGAAAATGTTCTATCCCTCAGCTTAGGCCACAACCACACAAATGTGGGCATATGTAAAGATTTAGCTCCTACCTGAAACATGAACTGTGCACACCTCATTGCATGAATTTTACATCCACCTCAGTAATTAAATAAGCCATTTGCATTGTAATTGTTGTTTCTTTTGGAACGTGCCCTGAAACGCTGCTGTGGATCTAATGTCTTACAGGCTTCCCTCTTGGCAGCCTAATCTGGACACACCAAGAAAAAAGGGGACATTCCTGGCGCATTCGAAGCTGCCTGGAATGTGGCTCACCAGGCCTTGTCAGGGTTTGCAAAGTGGCCTTGCAGTCAATGCAAACAATGCTGAGGTCAGAAGACACAAGCTCTTCTTGTAAGGAGGACAGATTACAAGATGAGAGCAGGTAGACGCTACACCAAGATCAAAAGTCATTAGGGATTCAGAGCAGGAAGCAGGTCTCAGCCTTGATCACCGAAGAAACGGGAAGGTGTGCATGTGGTTCAGTTAAAGTGAGATATATACCTTTGGGAGTTGAGGCTGCCATTAAGGGCTTTGTCTTCAATTTAGCCTGCTCCCCAGTGAAGTGGCAGGAGCTTAAAGGGATAAGGGATAGGCTGCTGGTATGTACCTGGCCATATGATTTTCCTGTAAAACTCTTCAACTGGCAGAGTACTATTTGCCAGCCTTTCCCTCCACTCTCAAACTGCAGTGCTGGGAATTGAACCCAGGTCTCTCACATGCGCTCTATCAGTGAGCTACACCCCCAGCCCAAGCCAGCTTCTTTCAAAACTAAAGGAAGACAGCTGAGAAAACCTTTGAGCAGCTTTATTTCATCCAAACACCACCATGTGTTTCCTTAAGGAAAATCCATATTATTGAGGTTTCAGAGAATTACAGAAGGCCTTTCTCTTTGTAATGAAAGTGTACCTAAGCAGGACTGTCGGTTTTAGGGTCACACATTGTTGGCAGCAAAAGCAGATAGATTGTGCTAACCACTTGTTTAGATTTATGCAGCTCCATTTGCCTTAGAACAGAGAACATAAATAATGAATGTGACTATACTCCTGGGAATTACCCTCTAATAAATTAGGATCATTAAAAATGCAAACTCTTTAAAAATAGAAGAGAAAGTAAACAGTATATCTAAAGGCACTTGTGCTAGACACTGCAGAAACAAACCTCCTGTCAACCTAGTCTGGAAATGAGATACAAAAGCATTTGGTGTAGGTAAGTACTATTATTAAGAAACAGTAATGTTTTCTCAAAATACAATGAAGTCCTAATGGTGGTAATTACCTCCAAAAAAGTACTAACAATTCTCTATATAATTAAAATAAATATAACTTTTCAGACTATCTCAAGAGTAAATTAATACCATAATAAGCAGTGTGTTCATTATCAAAATAGTTTAAGGAAAGTTCTAAAAATTTCTGTAAAAAACAAAAAAGTTAGCATTGTAGACTTATCTTCCCACCCCTTTTTCCTGATGCTGGAGATTAAACCTAGAGCTTTGTTTATGCTAAGAACATGCCCTACCACTAAGATACACTCATGCCATATGCTTATTAACAATAGGGAAAATAGTATTTTGATGTTTACAGATATTTTTTTCCCAAAGACTCACTTCATACATAAACTAGAAGGAGGAAAGCAAAAATTGGCCAGTATTATGGCATTGTGGGAAAACCATCTTTCTTATATGAAAACGATTCAATCTTGCTAAGGTTGCCCTTAGAATCTTCCTGAGCTGTATTCTAAACCTCGGTATTCTAAACCTTAGTTCTGGCTCCATCATTATCCATATGTGCTTATTAGGGGACCCTGGGAGCAGCAACCATGGCATCTACAGGGATGTTAGGAAAACCCACCCCAGACTCACAGCATGAGAATCTGTGCTGTAACTGCATACCCAGGTGGTTCATAGACATTAACATTTGTGAAGTGCAGAGGACCTCTGCTTTTCTAGATTCTGAACACTCACAGCTGTGAACACATTCTTACCTTACTAGTTTTGAATAATAAAAAGCCCATGCTACTTTCTTTAACTTCAAGAAATTTCTGTGCCAAGGCAAACACACATTTGTTCTTTTTCCTTCCCACACTGAAAATGTTATGCTTAAACTATGAGCAAAACAACCTTATTGTTTGTTCACTAGTCATGTAGTAATGAATTAGGTACCAAAGAGAAAATTATACCAGGTAGGGTGGCTGTGGAGTCTGTGGCTGATATCTAGGGAAAAGTCCTGAGAATGTTTGCCTTCATTACCAAATAGAATTCCTTATATATATTTTTTTACCTTTTTTTTATTTTTAAGAGAATGAAACCAAACAAAATAAAACAGAATAAAGTCAAGCAAAACAAAACAGTGAAAGTGATACAGAACTTCAAAATAAGATAATTGGAAATCAACAATGTCTGCCATAAAGCCTCTTGTTATCTTCAAAATAGCTGTCCATACCATCAGACATATTAAAATGAAACAAAACATAACAGAATAAAGCCAATCAGAGCAAAACAGTAAAATTGATACAGGATTTCAAAACAAGATAATAAGAAATCAACAATGGCTACCATAATGCCTCTTGTTATCTTCAAAATAGCTGCCCATACCATTAGACCTAATAAAATCAAACAAAACAGAACAGAATAAAACCAATCAAAGCAAAACAATTAAAGCAATACAGGACTTCAAAACAAGATACGAGGAAAATCAACAATGGTTACCATAATATGCCTTGTTATCTTCGAAACAGCTGCCCATTCCATCAAATACAATAAAATTAAACCAAACAAAACAGAATAAAACCAAACAAAACAATGAAAATGATACAGTACTTTAAAACAAGATAATAGGGAATTATCAATGGCTACCACCTTCCCTTTTTAGACATTTCCTCCCCTTTCACCCTCACAATATCAATTGTACATTTTGGATCCCACTAATTCCCTCAGTTTTTTATACTAGGGTGAAAACATGATGTTCACCTATGTGAGTCCAAACCATTTCACCCAAGAGCATGATTACAAGTTGTGTCAGTTACAAGAGCCTCATGATTATCCTCTTTATAGCTGAGTAGCTTTCCATTGTATAAAAATGCCTTATCTTTCTTCTACATTCTGCAGTTGATAGGCAAGCTACCCTTACTTTTTTCTGGTTCCCTGTCACATGGAGCATTATTTTCTCTCCTTTGACTTTCAGCCTATGAATTTCATTTTGCATTAATGTGTTTCTTGTATACCACATATTGATGGATCTTGCTTCTTGATCCACTCTCCCTGTGTTTCTTTTTATTGGTGAATTGAGGCCATCTGCATTAATGGTTATAGCCAATATGCACTGGTTCATCTCCTTCATGCTTTTTCCTGCCATTGGCTCCCTACTTTGCCCCTCCATTCAACTGTCTGCCCAGCCCAGTGATCCCACTCTGCTGCTATTCCTGGGATAGTGGTCTTTTTTATCTCTCTCTAGAATGTCCATCAGTACTCTTTGTAGGGTTGGTTTGGTGGTCATGAATTCCTTCAGTTGTTCTTTGTCATGTAAGTATCCTATTTTCTCCATTAATTTTGAAAGATAGTTTTGCAGGGTACATCAATCTAGGTTTGTAGTTGTTTTCTTTCAGGATTTGAAATACTTCATTCCAAGATCTTCTTGAGTTGATGGTTTGGGTTGAGAAATGCGTCATGATTCTTATGGGTTTCCTTTATAGGTCATTTGTTTCTTTTCTCTAACAGCCTTTAATATTCTGTTCTTGTGCTGAATTTCTAGGGTCTTCATTACTATATGTCTGGGTATAGATTTAGTTTGGTTGTGGCTAGTTGGAGTTCTGTATGCCTCACTTATTTGTATGCCAGTTCCTTTCCCCGTGCTTGGAAAGTTCTCTGTTATTACTTCTTCTTCTTCTTCTTCTTCTTCTTCTTCTTCTTCTTCTTCTTCTTCTTCTTCTTCTTCTTCTTCTTCTTCTTCTTCTTCTTCTTCTTCTTCTTCTTCTTCTTCTTCTTCTTCTTCTTCTTCTTCTTCTTCTTCTTCTTCTTCTTCTTCTTCTTCTTCTTCTTCTTCTTCTTCTTCTTCTTCTTCTTCTTCTTCTTC
>RJWM01004613.1:0-77558 GCA_004363535.1 Dasyprocta punctata | reverse complement strand
TGTGTTGACTCCTGCTTTTCCACTGACATGTATCACTCTTAAATTATTTTTCTTTGCATCATCTTTCAGCCATTGAATTGTTATTTCCTAGTTCCTTGTTATTTTTAAGAGATCTTTCCTTTTGTGACTACTAGTTGCCATTCTGTCTTCAAGGTCTGAAGGTCTGTCTTCAATTTCTTTCAAGTGGTTTTGACAACTTCCAATGTAATTTTTAATTTCCTGTATATCTCTTTGAGTTTGTTTCATGCATTCCAGTTCTTCTCTACATTATTCACTCAAGATTTCCCTCATCTCCTATGTTCCTCTTCTTTTAAAATCTAAGCCTTCTTTAGATATACTCAGCAACCCTTTTATTATGTTTGTCATTTCTTCTTTTACCTGAGATAGTATTTGTGATCTGATTTCTTTTACAGCCTTATCTTTATTTCAGTTGCCATCATCCCAGGAATTTCAGGTGTGTGATTTCGTCTTTCTTCCATGTTCATGTCTCCTGGACTTGTTCTCTTTGGGCTGTAGGCCAGAGATTTCCTTTTGCTCCTTTATCTTGATTTTCCTTGGGTTCCTCTGGATGAGCCAGTTGTGGAGTCCCAGGAGCTTCCCACATTGGCTACCTGTCCAAGGTATAAGGGGATGGGTTAGGCACTTGGGTTTCTCCTAATTCAGGTTCCTGGGGAAGCAGTGGGGTGTGGTGTGGATTTCCTCAGACACACTTGACTTCTCCAAGGTGTGGCTGACTGGTTCTTCTGGTCCACATTGGCTACAGGTCCCTGAAGGTAATGGTGGCTGGCTGACTTATAGGGGTGGGGTTGGCTGCTGCTTCTTCCCACTTGTGCCGGCTACCCATGGGAGAGTCCCAATGGCGGCCTGTGTGCATGTGGAGGCTGGGCTGGCTGCTTCTCCCTGCCTGTGCTGGCTACTCACGGAGGAGTGTCAATCAGGTTCCTTATATATTGAACAGAACTCTGTATAAGCATCTTGCAGGTGTTAGGGTTCTTGGACTATAATGAGTCTGAAAAGCTACCCCTGAAGTTCTATCTTGAAAGAAGCGTGAGGACATTTTTCTGTAAGATTCCTCTGACCAAGAGGCCTGCTGTAACAGATGTAATAATTTAAAGTTACCAAAATTGAGTTTGATTTTCCAGTATTTTTTACAACTAAGCAATAATTAGTGGGTCTTTTGGTGAACAAACTATCAGAACCCTAAAATCAGCTTTGACATTACTGTGTTGAATATGCATCTATTTTACACAAACAAGATGAGTTCTAGTCATGAAAGGAGCCCCTCCTGTGTACCTTCCATTCCAGTATGTCTTGGGTTTAGATTTGCTAGAATTCTAAAAAAACATTCTGAAACAAATTACCTATTGCATTCAGCTTCAAGCACTGAACTCCCATGCTAGGAATCCTTTCAGATGTTTTTCCTAGGGCTGGGGGTTTCCTCAAGAATGTCTGGGAGACTCCAGAACCTTCCTGGAAGTTTGACACAATTCCAGTGGTTTATATCAGACTTGGTCATTGTGGGGTCTGCACTGGCCCCAGAAATTAACAGGGAGCATTCTGGATTAAGAGGCAACCAAAAGGAAATAGAATTTATTTTTTTACTTTCTTCCAGCTTTCCCTCCGTCCTTTACTCCTTTACCTCCTTTTCATGCCCCCAGCAATAGGAATTGAACTTAGGTCCTCTGTACTGAGCCCTTCTTATTTTTTGAGACACAATCTAAGTCACTACATTGTTCAGGATAGGCTCAAATTTTTGATCTTCCTACTTCAACCTCCCACACTACTCCAATAACAGGTGTATGCTATCATTCCCAGCTCTTTCCTTTCTTGTTCTTGAATCTTAAGTTTTACTCACATTGCACAGAACATGGACTAAATGATTATTCCCAAATCATACTGCATTACAAAAAGAGTATTTGGAGTCCAACTTACGAAGATCACAAAATGATGCAAATGGAGTTTGTAGTTCTATCATGCCAGCAACGAAGTGATGGATTATAAGCTTTACGGATCAAGACTCATAACCACTGGTGTAGTGAACACCATGGGTACTCTGGTGATGCTCACAGGCTACTCAGACTTTTTTTTTTCAAATGCATGAAACAAAATAGAATAACTTTAGAATCCAGTTATAATGAAGTTAACAAAGTAGTGATTAAATATCAAATTCATGGTATAATATTTGCTATGTTACAATGTATTAAATAAAAATTTAATGGTGGAGCAAATAACTAGTAATGATATTTCAAAGTACATTATTAGTAACATCAATAAAGTGTTACTAAAACTGCAATTTCTTTCGATTCTAGTGGCTTGTTCCTCCCATTCATAATTGAAGAAAATGCTAAATTGCAGTTAGAAATGCATAAAAACAAATATACTTTTCCCAATCCAAGTTCACACATTGCTTGTGGCTAAGAACTCTTTCACTAGGTTTTCAGTTTTCATCTAAGTTCAGCTAATAACCCTGTTGTCAGCAATTTAAGAACTCATTCTGAGGTACTGGAAGTTTCTTGTAGCAATTTCTTTAGTCAGATCTCTCATGAGAAGGGTAGAGACAACTTTATCAAAAGTCTTTTGCAACTTTCAGTAAACAAACTCTTTCAATATGTTGAGCTTTGCCTGGGGCAATGTTACCTGGCCTTTCCAGTTATTGGAGACCACAAGGGTTTTAACTGATTAATACTGCAGAGGCTGCTTTCAGGTTGAAAATTGGCCAAATTCCTTAGCCTCCAAGGTTAGGAAACTGGTCCCAGTTGTTTTCTGCTCCTTGTTAAAATGAATCTGTTCACATCTCTCTTATACCAGGGGCACCTATTGTTAGATATGTCAAGAAAGTGACTTACAACTAAAGTATGTACTGGCTCTTGGGGTGATTGACGTAGAACGTATTGTTGAAAGTCTACATAGTGGATCTTTCTAAGTACATTTCGTAGCTTTTTGCATGGTAGAAAAACATATTTTATCTTCTTTTGTAAAGAAAAAAAGACTTATTTATATTTTAAAATTCTATGTATTTATAGTCTCTGCATAGGCATGAGTAACAGCAATAATCCTTGTGCCAGGTCGTGGTAGGAAAAGAATTTCATTTCATGCCAGCTGTGAAAATAGTATTCAAAAAGCATAGGTCCCCGTGAGAAAAGGGAAACCGAACTGTTCTCCGGTCACAGCCCCATGACTCTCAGCCCATTCTGCCTGTAACAGGGCAGAAAGCAGAAGTGAGAAGAGCATGCTAGAGCTCAGTTTTTCTGTACCCAAATGGGGGTGCCTGAGCCGCCTCCTTGTTGCCACACCATTTCCCAAAACAACCTATGCTTCCACCCATGAAATTAGTGCCCCTCCATTTCAATTTATTTGGCTG
The DNA here is from genome assembly GCA_004363535.1 of Dasyprocta punctata. NCBI lineage: Eukaryota > Metazoa > Chordata > Mammalia > Rodentia > Dasyproctidae > Dasyprocta > Dasyprocta punctata. The sequence continues at coordinate 74,197 of RJWM01004613.1, read as the reverse complement.
CTCTCTCTACAACTTTATTAAAACTGTTTGTGCAAAAGTTCCTCCTCTTTGGTGAAGTTTAAACCTTTCCTCAATCTTCAACTTCTCTATTCATTCAGCAAAATTTGACCCCATGACTCTCTTCCTTTGTGAAACTTTGGTTTCTTTGGCACAGTACTCTTCTGGATCTTCTGATTCCCTTTTGACATCTCTTCACTCTCCTGCCTCTTAGTGAGGGAGGTCTCTCCACGTTTAGCCCTAAACTTAACTCTCCAACCAGCCCCATTCATTCAGTTCTAAATTTTTGAGTTCCTATTTGGTTTCAAACAATCACATGATTATCCCTGCTTTGAAGGGACTCTCAGGAGGTGGAGGGATAAACAGGTGAAGGACTGAGGGATGAAGAAAGGTGAAAAGCAGAAGCATCTACAGGTAATTATAATGTCAGTGTACTAACAGAAATGAATGTTAATGTATATAATGGGGATGCAGAGAAGACACGTCCATTCATTTTATCTTCAGTGGGGATGGGGAAGTGTATTAATTTTAATTCAGTAACATTAATTCAACAACATAGCAAGGACCTCTTATGGGCCAGTCATCAAGTCAGGCATTCAGGGCAGGTCTGTGCTGCCTGCATGTGGCTTACAGACTACTAGGGAAAGGAAATGGACATTACATTTCATAATTTGGCAAATGCCACAGAGATGAACATAAAGTGCTAGAGTGAATAACAGGGAATCTACTCTGGCCTGGGAAGCACTAAAGGCCCCCCAAAACATGACATATTTGGTTTTTTGCATCTACCATGGCTTTTTTTGAAGACCATGGTCCCAACAAGCCATGTTATTTATTGTATGTCATGAATTTGAGAGTTCTATACTGATACTTAAATGAAGTAGATAAGAACAAAATTGGGAAGAGTAATTTTATTTATTTATTTTTCAAATTCATTTTATTCAAGAAGAAGAAGAAAGAAAAAAAAGAAGAAAAACTACAACAAAATTTCAAAACACATCAATCGGGGGCAACAATGGTACATAGATCATGCACTGTCATCCCCGAATCATTCACCCAGCGCACAAAACATCTGCATTCAATTGTCCAAATAATACCAGCACAAATGTTTCTTTTCAGAGAACTCAGAGAAATCAGTAGTATAACTATCAACTATTTTTTTATATACATATACTTACACATATACATATGCTTTTTTCTTTCAGCTTTTTACACTGATGAAACAATACGATGTTTACACATGTGTGTCTTATTTATTCACTAATGAGTATGAAGAACAAGACATTTAAGCTGACCTCTGAAGACTGAGTAGAAATTAGTCAAAGGGAGGAAAGAATAGTGGGTACAGTGACTAAGGAAGTAGCATTTGAAGGACTGTTTGATACTATGATGATGAATTGAGAGCACCAGGCAGAGGTTGACTTTCAGGACCTTGTAGTGACTTAATGTATTCTTTCTCTTAAAGCAAAGGTCACCCAACACAGAGTTTCTAAACAAGTAGCTGAGGAGATCAAATTTCTACTCAGAAAAGATCATTCTGACCTTGGGGAGGGTGATACAGTTTGGAGAGCAGCAGGAGTCAGTCAAGCTATTGCAGTTTTCCAATTTCAGGATGTCTTAGTTGTGGGTGGGGTCAGTTAAGATGGGAAGTGGACGGATTTCAGAAATGTGTAAGAGGGTGTCATCATTTATATCTAGATTTCCCCCCAAGAGTCTCATGCACTTGGAAAGTCTTTTGGAAAGTGATTAGATCATGGGGGCTCATAGCTGACTGGCTCTTCAGAGTTGGGATCTGGTCAGAAGCAGTAGGTCACTGGGGTCTGGCTGGGAGGGTTGGCTCCCTCCCCATCTCCTCCCTTCACTCTCTGCTTCCTGCCTGCCACAAGGTGAGATGAGCAGATTGCTTCTGCCAGACCGGTCCACCATGATGTTTCTGCCCAGAGCCAGCCAACCATGCAAGGGCTGAAAGTTTTGAAATGGGAATAAAAAATAAATCTCTTCCTTTAAGTTGCCGATATTGTGTCCAGTTGATTAGGAAAGTGATTAAGACAAAGGAGAACACGATAAGGCATGCTGATTGGATGCAGGACATGAGGGAAAAATACAGATAGAAAACCTAACAGGAATGGGACTTTTAAAAGAATGTGGAGGAGCGATGTTCCAAAAGTGCTGGGGGCTGTGTGGGTGGTGGAGCAGTTAGTGGCTGGGTGCCAGGACTAGGTCATTAGAGAGTCCAGTGGTGACTGGGGCTGAAGGAGCAGCCTAGAGATCAGTGTCTGGAGGTCTGGTGACACCATTCTGCATCCCTCACTGCTTGTCACAGCTTGTGACTGGAGCAATGTATCTGAGTGTTGGAAAAGATGCCCTGGGGGCATCTGGCCTGACCTTTACAGGATTAGTACAGAAAGGCTTTCTAGGCAGAGAGAGCAGAATGTGAGGAGCAAACTCCTGGAGTGAGAGGCAGGATAAGGAGCTGAGGGACAATGCTGGAGAGGAGGTGAGGGCAGGACCACAAGGAGTTACTGGAAGGCTGTTAGGCAAGGGAACTATAGAGTCATTTCTGGAATATGGAACAATCACTTGGGCAGCTGTGTGCATTTCAGAGCAGCAAGAGTCTAACAGAACATTTAGATGGAAGAACTCCTAATCCACAGAAGAAAGCAAATGAGTTCGAACTGAGGCAGTAAAGCAGTGATGGAGGGGAGGACTGGAAAGATATTTGGGAAGCAAAGGAGCCAGTGGAGCTAAGAAGGATTTCTGGGCTGTGTGTCAGATAATCAGCATACGTGACACGCCAGCTGGGCCAGAGAGCAGAGTAGAAGCAGGCTGAGGAGCAAAGATGAGGAGTCCAGTACGTACCCCATTTAAATAGAGGACCATCAAGATGGAGACTCCTGGTAGGTGACTGGGGGAAAGATGCATGCAAGGTTCAGAAATGTGCCTGAAGTTCAGAAAAGGGTTGGCATTGGAAAGATGAGTTTAGATGCCACTGGCACAAGCGTGGTGGCTAGAAGCATGAGACTTCATTCCTAGAAACAGAGACCACGCAAAGAAAGTGGGTTTAGCGAGAGTAGTGGACGCACAACAAATGCCAGGCTGGTCATCCATGTCTCTTCTTTCAGTTCTTTGTCTATCCTTCTAGAATTGGCTTCTTGAAGCTCTAGCCAAGGCTTGCAAACTGTTCTCCTTGACGTCCTTCTCCAGCTTTGTACTTGCTAAAAGCTAAGAAGGATCAAAAAGTACAGAATGGCCTTTCTTCCTCCTTCTATTTGTTGTCGTTGTCACTCTAGTCACAGACGTTGGCCACAGCTCCAGTCTCTAGCTTCTTTACTCCCAGTATGAGGACAGGCAAGGTACTTTCTGGGAGGTGCCAGCAGCAGCCAGCTGGGCACCACAGTGAAGGGGTGTGATGGTTAATTTTAGGTATCACCTTGATGGGTTAAGTGATTCCCAGAGAGTTGTTAAGAAGTTATTTCTGGGTGTCTATGAAGGTGTTTCTAGAATCGCATTTTTTGAATCGGCAGACTGATTAAAGAAGATTTGCTCTCACGAATTTGGGTGGGCATCATCCAAGCTATTAAGGGCCTAACTCAGTGGCACAAAGAGGTAGAGGTAGGGCAAATGTCTTCTTTACTTTTCTCTCATTGCTGGGACAAAATACCTGACACCCAAAATGAAGGAAAGAAAGGTTTAGTTATCTCACAGTTTGTAGAGGTTTCAGTCCATAATCAGCTGGCTCCAAGACAGGGTGGGACTTCATCTTTTCTTTTTTTCATTTTTTATTTATTTTTTATTTTTTTATTTAAGAGAAAAAAGACACAGAAAAGAAAAACAAAAAGCAAAAGAGACAAACAAACAAACAAACGGCAACAAACCCCAAACAATAACAGCATAGGCATCTTTTCCTGCCTTTGGATATCCCATCTACTGTCCAACAGCATAGTCCCGGATCTTGAGCCTCAGAATCTGGAACTCAAGTCTCCTTCACATGCCCTTGGCCTCAGGATGAATTATACCACTGGTTTTCTTGGTTCTCTAGCCTGTGGATGGGACTTTTTGGCCTCTGTAATTTTATGATCCAGTTAATCACCTCATGTATCTGTCTATTCTATTGGTTCTATTTCTCTGATTAATGCAGGGTCCAAGCCCCAGCTGTGCAGTGAGTGGGAGGAACACTCTGAGAGCTTCTTGTCACCTAGGGGTAGGAATGGCTACTTCACCACTGCATAGTCTCTTAGTTTCTCAATGTCTGTTTAATTAATACCCTGGATCAAAAACTCTCTGTCTCTTCAAGGTAGCTTCTGGTTTTCTAACTGAACCCTGATTAGGCCAGGTGAAGGAAGAGCCTGCAAAAGAAATGGAGAAGGATGGTTAGGATGGGTACAGGAGAACTGGGAATGAGAATAAAGATGAGTTGCATGGAAACAGTGTGGCAGAACTACAGGAAGGAGGAAATGAAACCTGGGCTAGGTGTGGGGATGCACCTATAATACCAGCACTTAGGTGCCTGAGGCAGGATGGCTACGAGTTCAAGGCCAGCCTGGGTTATACAGTGAGTTCAAGGCCAGCCTGAACTATGTAGTGAGCCCTGTTTCAAAAAACCAATAAATAAATAAGGTGAGGGGGGAGAGAAAGTGAATAGAAAGAAAAAAATAGAAACTAAACTTCTGTAAATAAGGAGGGAAAGAGGGGGTTGAAGGGAGGAAAAGGGACTGGGGAAAAAGGAAGAATCAAGATATATAATGTGCAGGTATAAATTCCCTATGGTGAATGTGTTCATTATGTATATCTAAAATGTGCCAATAAAGTTAATATAAATAAATAAATAAGAAAGATAGTGGCTCATCCCTGTAATCTTGCATTCTGGAAGGCTGAGGCAGGAGGATTGAATGTTTGAGCTCAACATGGACAGTTAGTGACTTAGCAAGGCCCTGTCTCAAAATTAAAAATAAAAGATTGGCAAGTAGCTCATTGTGGAAGCCCTTGGTTCAAGCCTCAATACCTCAATCAATCAATCATTAATAAAACAAAAAAATTGTTAAAAGGCTAGCAATGTAGCACAGAGTAATGGCCCTGGGTTCATGTCTCAGTACCACAAGAAGAAGGAAATGGAGATAGGGGACAGGGATTGAGAAAGAGGAAGAAGAAGAAGAGAAGAGGAAGAAGACCATATGATTCAGCAACACTGCAATATTCTTCTGGGTATATATCCAAAAGAATGGAATACAGGGTCTCAAAGAAATATTACCACATTCATAACAATAAAATACACAATGGCCAACAAGTGGAATTGACCCAAATGTCCAACAGTGGATGAATGTATAAACAAAATACAGTTTATCAATGTAATGAAATATTACTTAGCCCTAGGAAGCGTATTCTGATACATTCCACAACATGGATGAATCCTTTTTCCAAATCCATTTTATTTCAAAGATAAAAAGAAAAATGAAGAAGAATTAAAAATACAACAAAATTTCAAAACACGTCAATCAAGGGGCAGCAAAGGTACATACGTTGAGCATGACATGGATTAATTTTGAAAACATTATACTAAGTGTAATAAGCCAGGCACAAACACATAAATGTCATATGATTCCATTTTGTATGAGGTACTTAGAATAGTTTAAACCCATAGAGATAAAAAGTAGAAGGGAAAATAAGGGCTTTTTAATAGGAAGGTTATTTAATGGGTACAGAATTTTAGTTTTGCAAGACAGTTGCATGACAATGTGAACACTTAACATTACTGAATTGTACACATAAAGATAAAATAGCGAATTTTATATGTATTTTACTGCACATAAGAATGAAAATATTTTAAAGGAGCGTAAGAGGTTCAGGAAGATAAAAGGGGTGCCAATGGGGAGGATATTCAAAATTTTAGTATACAGTTTAAAAAGCCATCTGGAAGAGAAGGACTGCAGCAAGTTGAAAGTGAATGTGAGGAGAGGAAGTTGAAGCTGACTCTGCTTGGAGAAGTTTGCAGAAGTTCAGAGAAGTAGAAGAGAAGCTGGACAGGGACTAAGAGGACTGTGGTTCAGGGAGAGTGGGAAAAAGAGGCTGGAGTGTGTTTAGAGGTTGGAAGAAAAGAGCCAAGAGGGAGAAAGAGAGAGAAGACACCACGGCATGAAGGAGCAGGGTCCTGAGCGAGGTAGAGAGGATAGGGCCTGGTCTCAGGCAGAGGGACAGCTCTATCTCTGTCATGGGGAGAAGGAAGGGTGCAGATGCTGCTGCATGTACTGGTAGGAGGGTAAGGGACAGCATGCATAAAACTTGGGGCTTTTCCATGAAACGGGAAGCAGTGAAAGAGAGGTCTTGGACAGGGAAAGAATGGATGGGATGCTAAGGACCTAGCCGAGAGCACAGTCACCTGTGCACCAAAGAGTTGTCTTTAGCATCTTGAATGGGACCTCGTCTAACCTGTTTTTTATTCATAGCAGGCCTCTGCAAATGACTCACCAACTGCTCTGAGAACCAGCACTCAGGGACACAAAGGCACAAACCTTCCTCTCAGTCTGACAGAACTCTAATCTAATCTCTGCCTTATTTGCTAAGACCTTGAACATGTTCCCTACCCTGTCCTTCCCCCAACTCATAGGCAATACAAAAAAATTGGCTCTTAAATGAAGTGGCAAGTAGGCAGGACAGTTGTCTGGAGTAAAATTCACGTGGGTTTACAATGAAAACTCATCTTTAAATAGATTGACCTCTGAACTGAAATTATGATTGTATGAGAAATGATTAACATACTTTCTTGAGAAAATGGCCACCAAATCAAAAAGTTTGTACTGAAACTATTTAACTATAAACAAAAGTTGTTGACTAAATTCACTGCTAGTGGATCAAAGCATTTGATAAATACTTCATATAAGGGAATGTGCTAAGCATTGAATGGAATATAAAATTCAGGTTTTTTTACTTCATGGAGTTTGCAGTTTGAGTGCAAAAGAATTAGGGTGTGCACAAAATTACTGCCATATAAACAGGTGATGGGTGCTCTGGAGAAGGTTCACAGAAGTGTCATGTGTAACAAGAAACTGCTTGGTTGAAGGAGGGCAGCTTTAGTGATCTGCAATCTGCAATGTCCTTGCTGGGCTGAGGGTCAGGCCACAAAAGAGCCAGTTGTGGGGCTTTGCTGAGCTCCCTTTTGGAAACCAAAGCAAGAAAGAAACCCCTCAGACTATGGACTTTTTTATTCTATCAGCTACCAGTGTTTACAGTTCAGCACTGTTTCCTATGCCATGGGAGTGTCTATAGCTTTTTTAGGAAAAGGGATGGTCACTCTTTTCTTTGATATTGCTTTGGCATTGTGGGAAACCTTAGATGAGAAGGGACTCTAGCTTTATTCATGGAGGTTGCAGCCAACATGGAGGGGCCCCTGGAGTAGGCCAGAAAAAAAGAGTTTAGGCTGGGTAGTGGGAAGGTCCATGAGGTTTTCTGACCTGGGAAATAGATGTGTTCCACAAGGACTCAAAAACTAGGAAGACAGCAGCCTTGGTCTGTGAGAGTGTGAACGGTTCTGCTTGTGATCTGATGAATTTGGTGTGCTGCCTCTGTGAAGTCAGCCAGTTATAGGGAGCTAGACTTGGATTGCTGAGGTTCATTTGTTTGAAGCCAAATTTGTATCAAATGAAAAGGAGATACAGTCTTGGAAGGATGATCTTTTAGGCAGTAAGTGTGATGTGACCCTGAATCCAATTGGAGACAGAAGGTTCTGCCCCAAAGACCTTGCTGACTCAGGTCAAGTTTCTATTGTCAGTACAGTTCCTAGACTGGGGACAAAAAGCTACCATCTTCTGCAGTGATGCAGGATTTCTTAAGGAAGAAATTATTTGACTATATAAAATGTTCCATTGACTTAGTTATATAAGTACATATGCTCTATGTAGCTAAACTGGATGATTATTCCTAAATAGATGGCTCTCACATCTTAAGCAAGGAATTGACCTGACTTTAACTTAGAGTTTAACCCTCCTGGCTCTGTCCTCTTTAAGAATGGGGGTGGAAGGAAATCCATTCTGCAAGGGGATTTGAAATGCAAACAGGTGAGAGAAGGGAAGCCCAGGCTATGAGGGCGAGTGCCACCCATCTAGGGAACAAGTTCCCAGTCCCTCTCCATCCTCTATGTGTTCCTGGTTTGCTTAGACAGAACCTCTCTCCATGGAGAGCTGGCTTTAACCCAGCACTCTTCTCTGCTGCTCCTTATTTTTCTTGAATACTCCCCTAAGGGAATTTCCTTTTTCTTACAGGAGGGCTTCTCCTCCATGTAACAGATGTCTTTTTTCTTCTTCCCTCGCTTCTGTCCACCCTCAATTTACTGAGAATCTTTCTACGGGATATTCAGTTGACAGGACATGATGCCTAGTTTCAGACACCAAGGACTTTGCTATCTAATAGAGAAAATAAGACTTTTCTATATTTCACTGCAACACAAAAGTAGAAGAAATTGGAAAGTGCCATCAGATAGGGCCAAATAATATGTAGGAAGTTCAAAAGAGGCCAAATTGCTTCTGGCTCAAGGGATGTAGGAGACTTCTGAGGGAGGACACATATGCACTAAACATTGAAAAATGAAGACTAGCTGGGGTTGTAGCTTAGTGGTAGAATGTGTGCTTTGCAAGTACAAGGCCCTAGGTTCCAACCCCACCAATGAAAAGAAAATTGAAAATGTAGAGTTGATTTATTTTAATAAAATATATCCACTTAACCATGCTTGTGTTTCCAAGATTCATTTTGGAGTGTGGAAGTCACTAATGTGAGACTTAGAAAAGGGAAACTGGTGATACATAAGCTTTTTTTTTTTTTTTTTTGTACTGGAAATCAAACCCAGGACCTTGTGTTTGCCAGACTGGTGCTTACGACACTGAGCTATATCCCCAGCCTACATTTTAAAATGTAGCTGGCTTTTTACTGTCCGTTCCCCACTTTCATAATCAGAGACTCATCTTGCTGTCAGCATTAGTTTGATAACTGTCAAGTGGTAGTGTAGTAGAAAGAATGCAGGTATCTTTCTGATGGGTAGATGGACCCAATCAATGCAGATGTTTTTAGATCTCATAATATTTGTAAATAATAAAATGGTGGATTAATTCATATGCCTATGTTATATGGAGAAGCTGGATTCAATATAATCTTAGGCCCTACAGAGAAAAAGCAAGTATTAAGTCAAAATAACAGCAGATATTAACCCATGGCAATGTTTTTACGAATCTGTGATAGGATGATAAAAATAGTGTAATGAGTTTTTCATAAACTTAAATGTGGAAGACACAAAGATTATCTTTTATCCAGAGATTAAATTTCTGGTCTTAAAATAGCCTGTTAAAATGGCATGATGGCAGTGGTTGATAGGATGGTGGCACTACAAATAAAAAACTTCTTCATTATCAAAATACAAGGTTTCCAATCCTATGTGACCCCACGGGAAAAAAGTTGAGGGAATGGGAATTTTACTGACAAAGAAAACCTCAAAACTCAGTGCCAAAAGTAGTAAACTTCCTAATTTAAGGAGCAGAGCGGTAGCTTTTGCTACAGAAGCAAATGACATCAGAATTGAAGGAAACACAGAGATCAGTGAGTTCATGATGATCATTTTACTGGAAGGAATCTGGGGCCCAGAAATGTTAAGTGGCTAGTCTAAAGTCACTTGCTCTTTATTTTTATACTTTCAAGTGGCCCTATTTATAGTGAATGTGACTTGTGTGTAAGCATATCTTTTTTAAAAAATCAGATGAACTCTTGTTATCCAGAATATTCCACATCAACTAGAATTAGGTATACTAAACTATAAATTTGGAGGCATCACTTCCTGTAAGTCTGTGCTATTATTTATAGATATTCATAAAAATTATGTTCAATGGTTCAGTACCCAAGAGAGAGGACATATAAAGCAATGAACTGTCAAAATGCCCTTCCTGTGCTTTCCTACCTATACAGAGGGAAAACATTCACACCACTCATTAGCAACTCTGCTCCAGTAATTATAACCCAAGGGGGAACATGATATACAGGACTTGGCTCATTCAGTTGGAATTTTCTCACTGGCTACTGCAAGTTACTGTGATAGAATAGACTTGCCACCCAGGAGGTGAAAGTGTATAGGAGGAATCTAATGATGGAAGTAGATAACCTAGTAGTGTCTATAGATTGATGCGGAGGTGCCGGAGAGCTGCCATTAGGAGTTTTGGCTGAGGAATGAATCAAAGAAGATGGTATTTCAGAGAGATCTGGCAAAGGGTGTGCCAGGCAAATGGGGTGAAGAAGAGGAGGCACCTAGAGCAAGATGTCATGATCCACATGTAACTACTGAGGACCTGTACAGACTGAGATAGAAGAAAGGCCAGGAAATCTTTCAAGGAAATGGTGCCTGGACATTGGTGACTAATGGCATAAGGGAGATTTAAAAAAAAAAAAGAGTGAGCCAAGATTTAGACTTTCGGTCTTGGGTGATTGAGATGTTGGTGATGCCATTAGACAAAGATAGGGAATTAGGAAGTCTAAACCCTAAATTGGGGAAGAAACTAGGCACAAGTACTTCTAGTATCTCCTTGTTGAAATAAATCTATCCTATACTCTCAGGATCAGACATATCAGTGCTTTTTGAAAACCAATTGCTTTTTTTTTCTTTTTTGGTACCAGGGATCAAATTCATGACCTTGTGCTTACCAGGCAAGCACTTGAGCCACTGAGCTAAATCCCTGGCCCTACCAATTAAAGTTTTAATGGTAGTGTAATGGGTAACATTCTGTATCAACTTGCCTGGATCACAGGATATCCAAACAACTAAAGACAATTCCAGATATCTTTGAGGGTGTTTTTATTTTTTGTTTTGTTGTTGTTGTTTATTTGTTTTTTGAGACAAGGTCTCACTATGTAGGCTGGCCTTAAACTCCACTATGTAACCCAGGCTGGCCTCGAACTCACAGCAATCCTCCTGCCTCAGCTTTCTGAGAGCTGGGATTATAGGCTTGTGCCACCGTGCCTGGCTTGAAGGTGCTTTTGGAAGAGATCAGCATTTGAACTAGCAGACTGAGTACAGTAGATGGCTTTACCCAAAGTGAGTGGGCATGATCCAATACTTTGAAGGTCTGAACAAAACACAAGGGAAGAAGAAGGTTGGATTTACTTTCTGCCAGACTGCTTGAGCGGGGCATACATCTTCTGTCCTTAGTGCTCCTGGTACTCAGGGCTTCAGACCTGGACTTGAAACTAGACCATCAATCTTCTGAACCTGAGGCCTTCAAACAACATCATCAGCTTTCCTGGATCTCCAGGGGACCTCGCAGCCTCATAAAACCTTGTAATACACAGTAGTACCTTACACACACACACACACACACACACACACACACACACACACACACCAGTGGGAGAGAGATATGTATCTCCTTTCTCTGGAGAGCCCTACCTAATACAGCAGCAATTTATTTTATTATTAATAGATAATTACATGAGAGAGAAGCAAATCTTTAATTGCTCTGGTTTTATTTTTAGCTGCCTGTATGAGGAATTGGCAAGGTTTGTGTTTCCATTTTGGGAGGCAGGAGAGGTATGCAAACTAGGCAGAGGTATACCTTTATAGAGTTGATGTATTTTTCTAGGATGAGGATAGTTCACATCTCTGGCTCTTTTGTTAGACCTGAAGAGCTAGAAACTTAGGTATGGACGGGTGTATCAAGCCAAAAGGGACATACATTTGAACAGGATTATAACAATAATCCTCTTTGACCAGGCTGACTTTTGACGTAAGATATTTTGGAACTGTTCCTGGATTTTGAGCCTGGAAAATCCTTGCACCACAAAGTACAGCCGAAGTGTGGCTATAAACCTTTCTCAGGTATTTGATCTCGGTAACCGGGTTATATTCAGCTTTCAAACTACAGGCTGTTTTGCATTTACTATGTAATTCTGCAGCCCTATAATGTTAGGGTTGTTCTGACATAATTAAAGAGAGGGCAGATCGTATGTAGCTACATTTATCACAATGCAGAATATGTTGTTTCTAACTTCTGAGGACTTAAATCTAGTAAACTAGGCTCTACCAAAAACACATTAACATAGTTCACTTTTACCAGCATCTATTCTGCCTTCTCAAACTTCAGAGAGTGTTCTCAATCCCTGGTAACTTTTGACTCCAGCCATGCTTTTTCTATCAGAAACCCTACCACCAAGAATAATTTTGTTTCGTTTAAACTGTAGCCTTCTGGGGTTGAGGCGTGTGTAGCTTTAAATTGCACACTGAGATTGCTTGAAAACTATTGGGCAAGAAGTCTGAGAGTGGCTGCCAAGCACTGTGCTTGAGGTCACTTCATATCTGAGGCACAAAATGTCAAAAGTGACCAATAGGGGTGCATAGAACTAGGAAGGAAATCCTCCCTTCCTGTTTTTTGTTTTTAAATCCCTAAACTACATAATTCATTACATAATTTATCCTGACATTTTGGTGTTCTAAAATACTGTAAATAAAAACAACTGGTTTTTCTTTTCCAAGTGGGGGTAGTATATTGGAACATTTCTGAATAATTAAGACGATACCTTCCCAATTTTCATGTTCTGAAAGTTTTAATTCAAGTAGCTCTTCACCAGCTAAGAAGTACACACATGTCAGGGTAGTAAATCAGACACATAAGGATAAGACTGTAAAGTGCTGACGAATCAGAGTAGAAGCAGTAAACATCTAACAAGGCAATCATGCTGTTGTCAGGTCTGTGGCACATGCTACAGAAAAAATCAATACATTGTAATTATAATTTAAATGACACAGCCAGTAAATGCCTGAGGGTATTCAATTTTGTCTTGCTACTTAGAAGGGAAAGGAGGAGGGAGAGGAGAAGGAAGAGAAGAATGGGAATGGGGAGGGGAAGAGAGAAGAAGAGGAAAAACCAGGAGGGTAGAAGGAGACCGAGGAGGAGAAGGAGGAGGAGGGGGAGGAGCAGGAGAGCAACTGAACAGTAGAAGGAGAAACAGAAAAAGGAGGAGGAGGAAGAGGAGGAGGAGAAGTCGTATAGCCTTGAGCCAATCTCTGGACCTCTGCTTTCTCAACTACAAACACAGCAGTAGATCCACTTCAATGTTAAAAACACTGAATTGTACTCTAAAACAAATAAGTTCTATGGACTCTAAAACAAATAAGTTCCCTGGACTTTGTATGGTTAGAGGTCTAATCCCCAGCACTTTAGAAGGCAGCTGTATTTGAAGACAGGATCTTTAAAGAGGTAAACGGAGCTACAGTGAGGTCATGAGGATGGGGTCTCATTTAATATGTCTGGTGTCATCATAAAAAATATTTGGACACAGACACAGAGGAAAGACAATGTGAAGACACAGAGGGCATCTATAAGCTGAGAGGAGAAACCAATACAACCATCACCTTGGTCTATGATGTCTAAACTCCAGAAAAGCAAGAAAATAAAATCCTGTTGTTCAAGCCAATCCGCCTGTGAGATTTTGTTATGGCAGCTGGTATGTCGACTTGGTTGGGCTAGAGTGTCTAGGTATGTGGTCAAACATTATTCTCTCTCTTCTGTTTCTTTCCTTCCTCTCTTCCTTTCTTTCTTCCTTCCTTTCTTCCTTCCTTCCCTCCTTTCTTCCTTCTTCCTTCTTTTAGTACTAGGGATTAAACCCAGGGCCTTCTCACTGAGCTAGGTCCCCATCCCCTTTTTGTTTTTAATTTTGAGGCAAGGTCTTACTAAGATGGATTGAATTTGCCTGCCTCTTGCCTCAGCCTCTCAGAGTGCTAAATTTACAGGCCTGTGCCACCATGCCCAGCTAGATGTTTCTATAAATGTCCTTTGGATGAGAGTTACCTCATCCAACTAGGTGAAGGCTTGAGTTTATCAAAGACTGACCTCCCTGAGTAAGAGGGACTTCTGCAGAAAGGCCTTCTGAGCGTCTTTGGACCAGACTGCAGCTCTTCCTGGGTCACCAGTCTGCCAACCCACCTGCAGATTGTGGATTTGCATATCTGCAATTGTGTGAGCCAGTTCCTTAAACTAAATCTCTCTCTTTCTCTCTCTTCTGTGGTTTGAATATTATTTGTCCCCTCCAAAACACATGGTGAAATTCAATCTCCGTTGTATGGGATCGAGGAAGGTACAAACTCAATCTGACATCGGTGTTTAGAGGAGAGGTCTTGGCAGATGATTAGGATTAGATGAGGTCTTAGGGTAGAGCCTCATAATTAGATACTGGTGGCTTTATTAGAAGAGGGAGACCCACATACAGATGCACTCTCTCTGTCCCTCACCAGGTGATGCGGAGAGAAGGCCATCATTAGATGCAGCCCCTTGATCTTGGACCGGAACCATAGGCCAGAATAAGCCTCCTTTCTTCATAGCTCACCCAACCTATGGTAATGTGTTACTAGCAACAGAAAATGGACCAAGAACCTTCCTGTATGTACACACTTCCTGCTGGTCTGTCTCTCTAGATAACCTTGACAACATGTAGGCACATGCAACTAGTATAATGTGTGGATTATATGATTATATCTCAGTAAGTCTATTTAAAGAAAAACTTACAAAGCTACATCTAAAATGTTAACAGTAATGATTTGATGGTAGATGTGTTTTAGTTTAGTTTTAGTTTAGTTGATATGTACTTGTGATTTTTCGTATGTTGTTTTTCTTTCTTTGAGACAGGGTCTCACTTTGTAATTCAGACTGGCCTTGAATTCACTGCAAAGCACAGACTGGCCTTGAACTCTTGGCAATGTTCCTGCCTCAGCTTCCTAAGTGCTGGGATTACAGGCACGAGCCACCACACCTGGCTGTACTTGTGAATTTGTCACCAGCTATTCTTCATGTAATTGTCTTAACAATAGTTGAAGTAAAAGATTTCCATTCAAAAGAATGTTTAGAAGCTCAGGGACAATGGACTATGATGGGATGAATGGTTAACACTACTTATTAAAAGCATTTGGATGACTCACCAATCAAATGACATTTATGACAGTGGGAAAATTCTCAACACAGAACATAGCTATGATACAGCTGATAACAAATTCCCTAGAGTATACATAATAAAGAAATTTCATTTTCCCACCAACTCCATTTTTAGTTAGTCTTTCATTCAGTCTACTTGCAAGCTTTTACTGAACACTTGCTATGTCCAAGGGTTTCACTAAATGCCAGAGGTTAAAAGATAAACAGACTCCTTTCCATCAAGAAGTGATCTCTGCAGTGGAAAGGGACACTGCGGCACAGTGTGATAAGGTCTCCCACAGTGGATGCCAAGACAGCTGTATATGCACACGAGAAGGGTTCCCTGCTATGTGGAAGAGAAGTTGATTTAATTCTCACAACAGCCTGCCAGTTAATTACTGTCATTCATTCCCTCTTACTCATGAGGAAACTGAGTCTCAGAGATCTTCCATGATTTGCCCAGATCACTCAACAGGTAGCAGAGATTTTAGCACAAGTCTGATCCCAAAGTCCGTATTTTTTCTACTACACTACATTGTGTCTCTACAGACAAGTACAATACATTATAATAATACAATCAACTTTTATTTTGAAGTGAGGACCTAGCTCTGTAATGATATAACTCCATATCATTTGAATTAGTCTTATTTTCCCTACTCTCTCACTAATTCTAACTGATAATAACAACAGTCACAACAATGGTTAACATTCATTGTAGGTCTCTTAGTCAATCTTCAGAACAGGTGGACTGTGACACTTTATTTTATAGAAAGTGAAACATACTTTGAGAGTTAGTGATATGCTGTTGCATGACAAACTGGGATTTGACCCCAAATTTGATTACAAGAATATGGTTCCTTGTTTGCTTGTTTCAAGAAAATGTTTTAATGCATTTTGCCTCAGTACTCAATACCAACCAAGAGACAGCCTAAAAATTCATTCTGGTACTTGATCTTGTTTTGTGGGGGAGGCTTAGAGATGGACCCAGGGTCTCAAACAGGCAAATGATCTACCACTGAGTACAACCACAGCTCAGATTTTTTAATTAGAAGAAAATTTTAGAAAGTAACCAACCTCATTACTGTCCTTTTGGCTAAGATCAAGAGTAGAAAATAACCAACCTCCCAGCTCACAATAAATGACCGTGACTTTATCTTCAGTCCCTGAAGACAGTTTTTTTAGGGAGTATTAGTGATTCTATTTCATCTAGAAATAGACTAAGTGCTCCATTTATGAGCTGGCCACAGTGAGATTCTGGAACCCAGAGTTTCTCTGAGAGACAGACACTTGCGGGCTGGGATATTTGGATTTGGGACCAGGGGTACCAATTATGGAGCCCTTCATAGATTCGGTCCAAGTTGTGGGCTCTGGCATTCCATCCCACTGAGACTACTCACCACATCCTCCTCTTCACCCCACAGGAATTTGAAGGACTGGATTCTTCACTACACTCCGCAGACAGCCTCTGTGGTGATGAAGCACTGGAGACAGTTTGTGAGAGAGCAAGGGATGCCTGGGTGTGTTTCCTCAGTCAGCTCTGCCCTGGCTGCTGGTGGCTGTGAGGCTCTCCTCATCGCTCTGGAATGAAAATGAGCTTACACAAAGGGCCAACAACAAAAGATGCTGTCCTGGGCTGGGGATACAGCTCAGTGGCACAGCGCCTGTCTGGCAAGCATGCGGTTGTGAGTTTGATTACTGGTACCAAAACCCAAAAAAACCCAAAAAAACAAAACAACAACAACAACAAAAACAAATGAAGAACAACAACAACAACAGCAACAAAAACCAGGAAGCTAAGCCCCCATCTGTGAGCCAGCCTGCGCATGGAATGGGGAGAGGATGGAAGCAATGCTCCCTGCCTGTGTGCTAGTCAGAGCATGGACCTGGGAGAACCAGGAAGGCAGGTACGCCCTGGATTGGGGAGAACCAGGAAGAAAGCTAAGCCCCAACCTGTGAGCCAGCTGGAGTGTGGACTGGGGAGAACCAGGAAGGAAGCTAAGTCGCTGCCTATGAGGCAGCCTAAAGCTGGAAGTCTGAGAAATTATTTAGAGGACAACAATATGCAGTATAGTAACATGGGTTTCCCACTGTTTTATCACTGTTTTGTTTCATTTCATTGTTTTATTCCTTTAAAATAAAAATATATACATTAAAAAAAGAATAAAGAATGAGAGATTAAAAAAAGATGCTGTCCTTTAGCCACAGTTCTCAGGGCTGCCTACTCCTGGGTAGGGTATGTCTAAGTTGAGAAATCCCCTGATCCACCAAGCATCAGAATAAGGTAGATCCAGCCCAGGATTGAGGCAGAAGTGACTTTTAGAGTGTCAGCTGCTTAATGTGCCTGTGGTCACCCTTTTCCTGTCTGTGGGGAGTCCAGACAGCTCAAGGATGCAGCTAAGGCAGCTGGAGCGTGACTGGCCCAGGCTAGACTTCCACAAGGGTACTCAGAGGCTGGTTCAGCCTAGAGGGTGGGACTCTATCTGATCTTCAGGAAACATGGACACACTGTGGCAGAGTTTGTGAATACCCACTTCCCTGCTAATGGAAAGGACCATGCATTATTTTTTAGAATGAGAGTGAGAGGGGAAGGGGGTGCCAGAGAGCAACCCCTCTGTATCTGTGCAACATCATGGTACCAGGCTGCCAGCAAATCAGAAGTGAGGCTTAGTTATCCCTGAATTCTCCAGCCAGTGCCCCTGCCCCACTTTGGCCCATGCAACTGAGGCAGGCAGACAAACCTGCAGGCAACAAAGGCGGAAGGACTTGTTTTTGATCTGGAGCTGCAGCTTCCTGGACTATTTAAGATCCTTGAGCATATCTTGGGCACTCAGAACTGTGATAACTCAGAACACTGGGGAGCTGTGTCCACCAAGGGGCGGTGATAATGCCTGAAGTCTCCACCGGAAGCATTGCTGGATTTGGGAAGAACATCACAAAAAAGCACTAATCACCCAAGGCCTGAAAAAGGAACACTGGAGATCAAGACTGAAGAGACCACCTAGGCTGGGTCGTATGACACGGAGCTGACCTGCTGTGATTGTGAGGGAAGGTTTGGAGCAGGACAAGACTAGTGTTTCTGAATTTAATAAAGATTGGAAGACTTTGAGTGCTGATGGTCTGTGGCACTTCATGCTTGCATGAGATTCTTCTTTAGGCACTTGTTTAGAGAATTTAGGATCTGTCTGGCACAGCAGGTGGGGAGTTAAACCGGATTAAAGATTATGAAGCAATCCCAGTAGATGGGATGATTTATCCCTACTAAAGAACATTCCCTGAATCTGATTAACTTTTGACAGCCTGCTGGTGTCCTACATTTTCAGCAAATTTAAATGCGAGATTACAATGATTAATGTCGTGGACACTTAGTAAGTGCTTATTGAGTAAATCTACAAATAAATTAATTTGATTCAGCAAATATTTTCCAGATGGCTAATCAATGCCTTCATAGGAAATTAACATCTGGTTCAACTGACACATAAAAATTGTACCTATTTATGGAGTACTATGCGATGTTTGAATAAATGACTTGCCGTTTTCTATTGTGAGTCAATAAGAAATATATTTTATGTTGTGTGCCAGACTTGGTGGCTCATACCTGGGATTCCATTATTTTGAGGATGAGGCAGGAGGTTTACAAACTCGAGGCCAGCCTTAGCAACACCTTGTTTTAAAATAAAAAATAAAGTAAAAAAGCTATACATGTAGCTCAGTAGTTGAGTTCCCTTAGGCTCAATCACCAGGACTTACATAATACCCCAAAAGAAATGTTTTATGTGTGATTCAACACATGCATACACACACACACCCCTACAATGAAGAATTCATGAAACAATTTTTGCCTTACTAAATGAAACTCATTCTGATATCTTCTTTTCTTTATTAAGGAACAGGGTCTTACTGTGTGGCCCAGTTTGGCCTTGAGTTCCTAGGCTCAAGCGATCCTCCCTCTTCAACCTCATGTGTAGTTGGGACTACAGGTGTACGCCATTATGCCCAGTAGACATTTTCTATTCTATTCTATTCTACCTTTTTTCTTTTTGAGACAGAGCCTCACTATATAGTTCAGGTTGAACTGGAACTTACTTTGTGGCCTGAGCTGGCCTCCAACTTGCAATCTTTCTGCCTCAGCTTCCTGAGTGCTGGCTTGCAGGCATGTGCTACCATACCTGTCTCTATTCTACTTCTTTAACAAAAATGTTGCTTAAGAGACATTGATCTGATTTCACAATCTGTTAATGAGCCACAATCTGCTTTTGCAAGATACTGATACATGAAATTACTAAATTTCTAATTTCATTTCCCCTTATCTAAAAGCCGAGTGAATCCTGAAGCTGGTGATCACAAGTAGATGCTCACCCTCCTCCCAGTATCATAACCAAATTGTCTCTTGCTGGAGCCAAGTGAACAAGAGACAAAAAACTGTCTTCCATTAAACCTGAAGAGAAACCAGGAAATCTATTTTTTTTTCCCCTGTTGCATGCCTTCCCACAGCCATGAGATCATCATGGTAAGAAATGATGAATGTCTCTATCGTCACTGAAAACAAGGAAGGCTGAGGGTGTGGCTCAGTTCTGGAGCATTTGCCTAGCATGTGTGAGTCCCTGGATTTGATCCTCAGTGCCACCAAACAAGTCAAACAAAACCAAAACTGATCTACTTTCCGACAAGTCTTTAAGAGTTAAGAACGCAAGCAATTGCTAACCAACAGATGACACATCTGAAAAAGCCCTCTAATCCCCTGAAAATCCTTTCAACTCTTAAATGAACATCTCATTTGCAATGTTAACCAATACCAGATCTTCTTTTATCATAAGAGGTGACGCTGCTGGAGCAATCCAGGAAATGCTAATTCTAGGGAAGTTCTCTGATCCTAATGACTCAGATTCTCAGAATTATTACTGTACCTCACTCAGCACTGATCCTGCCAGGGATGGTGCTAAAAAAAAAATTTTTTTTTGATCTTCCAGGATATTTAAACCTTCATCTTACCACACATTCTTGTGTATTTATTTCTACTATTTGCCAGTCATAAAAGTAAAACTTGAAATGAATGCTTGTCCAAAAATTCCAAATTATAAGAATCAATTAGGCTTTTTTTTTTTTTTGCTGCACCGGGGCTCGAATTCACAGCCTCACGCCTGCCCGACGGGTACTTGAGCCACTGAGCCAAACTCCCAGCCCCTGTTTTTGTTTTTTGAGACAAGATCTTGTTGTGTAGTCCAGGCTGGCCTTGAATTCACTAAGCAGTCCAGGTCGGTCTTGAACTTGCAATGATCCTCCTGCTTCAGTCTCACGAGTGCTAAGACCACAGATTTGAGCCATCATGTCTGGCTCAAGTATCAATTAGGTTTTACTACATATAAAGATTACTATTTGTATATATATGAGCATATCTAAAATAAAGAAAAGGAAGTTAATTATCTCAGGTCACCACAAATCTTTAAAATACTCTTCCAATTTCTTTCTTTCTTTTTTTTTTTTTTTTGCGGCACCGGGGATTGAACTCACGACCTCGAGCCTGCCTGACAGGTGCGTAAGCCGTTGAGCCAAACTCCCGGCCCTGGTTTTTTGAGGCAGGGTCGCACTGTGTAGCTCAGGCCGGCCTTGTGCTTGCGTTGTAGCCCAAGCCGGCCTCAAACTCACAATGCTCCTCCTACCTCAGCCTCCCAAGTGCTGGGATTAAAGGCGTGTGCCACCACGCCCACGTACTCTTCCAATTTCTAAAACCATTGCTTACCTGAAGTCTTTGTTGGCCACAGACACTGTGGTGAACTTTTACAAACAGTAACAGGAAGATGAATGAAGCACATGGTATTGGAGAGAGCAGTTCAGTGCCATGCTGTGGGACAGCGTGATGTGCTCGAAGAATGAATCAGGGAAATTTGTTTTGATTTTTTTAATCTATAAGCTTCTTAAGGATTGCCACTTCGACTTTTATCTATCTGTATCCTTTTGTAGAAGGTGTGATAAAGATAGTGAATATGTAAATTTTAAAAATTTACAGAGAATGACACATTGCCATTAATCCCCTTCAAAATACTCCCCCTTACTTCAAACACACTAATCCACTGTCCTTGCTACTTTCTGAAGCATTTCTGGAAGTCCTATTTCGTGAGTGTCTTTAGTTACACTGTCATGGCTGCTGCTTGATGCCATGAACTGATTCAAAACTTTTGCCCTTCATGATCATTTTGTCTTTGGTGAGGACCAAGAAGTCCTTTGATGCCAGATCCAATGAACGAGGTGAATGAGGACACACACACCATATTGTTTCACATGAGCCTGCCTTCCCATTGGATGGTACTCAGCAACAGCATTCAGTATTTTTGATCACATTTTGTAAAGACATGAAAGTGAGCTTCCAGAACTGCTTCAGAAAGTGACAAGACCATGGGATAAGTGTATTTGAAGAAAAGGGGAAGTATTTTGAGGAGATTAATGGCAGTGTCTTTTACTGTAATAGTTTTTTTAAACATTCACTGCATACTTTGAGCATATCTCATATATAAACTGCATTATATCTAAGATATACATTCAGAAAATATTTGTCACAATTGTTTACCTAACCTTAAAGCAATGAAGTGACAATATTGAGAAAAATATATGCTCAAGGTCGAATCAATAAGACTGCAATTTTGCAAAACTTCTTTCTAATCGATATTCAAAACAATGTAAAATACA
Organism: Dasyprocta punctata; assembly: GCA_004363535.1. Lineage (NCBI taxonomy): Eukaryota > Metazoa > Chordata > Mammalia > Rodentia > Dasyproctidae > Dasyprocta > Dasyprocta punctata. Next base: position 52,595 of record RJWM01004613.1, on the reverse strand, counting down.
GAGAACAAAATACTTTTCCTCTCTCCATTACCAACTCAAATGAATAACGTGACCTCTGAGTACCTGGTACTGAGATTTTACCTTATTGATTTCTTTGTTCAGAGCTATAGGTCGTGGACCCTGAGACTCAAAGCACTGGACACAGACTTTTAGAAAGTTCTACACTCAAAATCTGAAAGCCAATAGAATAGAAAATAATTTTTCATTTATACTTGCTTTAAAACATGCAACTCCAATTTTTTTTTTTTTTTTTTTTTAGTGGCACCTGGGATCAAACTCACAACCTCACACCTGCCAGACAGGTGCTTAAGCCACTGAGCCAAACTCCCAGCCCTAGTTTTTTGAGACAGGGTCACATTATGTAGTTCAGGTTGGCCTTGTGCTCACATTGTAGCCCAAGCTGGCCTGGAACTCACGATGCTCCGCCTACTTCAGCCTCCTGAGTGCTGGGGATAAAGGCGTGCACCACCACGCCCTGCTCCATACAACTCGAAATTACCTAATTTTAAAATCGCACTGATTTTACAGAGTATCAGTCTTTATGCAAACTTCCCAGAAAGAAGCATGCATATGGAACATCATGTTTCTCTAATTTACCCCTTGATTTACTCCCTGGCCATATTCTAGCTGCACCTCAAAGTACATCTCCTGAAATTGTTCTGAGACTTCCAGGTTTGCAACCTTTTCTGATTAACCATGTCTATTTTGATTGCAGCAGTAAAGTCACCATGGACTAGAAAACCCTCACTTTTAGCATGTGGTGCTTATCTTGATTTTAATTGCTACACATTCTGAGTGGAAGAGGAACAGTGGATATGGAAAGAGAAAGAAGGAAAAATATGTCACAAAGGGCTTTAGTGAAGATCTTTCTGGAAGGATAAAAGCTTTCCATTTAGTATATATTTGAAATTTTGTTACCCAAAATACTTTAGCAAAATTTCTGTAACTCTAAGCTGTATTGTCAAATTATGCTGTGAAGACCAACAGTCCAGTCGACAGAAGTGGAAAGAAAACAGAAGTGGGAAGGAAAATGGTTGATTACTTTTCACTTCTAATGACTGGTCAGCTTCAGGCTTTGACTAGTAAGTTCATTCCTGATGAATTTCACAAATGCCCAGGAATGAGTGGCTACTGGGAAAATTGTGGTAGACTAATTCATTTTATGGCCTAGGATCTAGCAAATGCTATTGGTAAAGTTATTGCTGGGGGTCTCAGACCACTAATTCCTCCAGAACTACTCAACAAGTATCCCTACTCCACACTTCATGGCCATAGTAGGGTTGCAATTTCCTCCCTTGAGGAAGAGGTATGCTTCACTACTGTATACAGCCACATGTTCGTCATCAATACAAAGAAGTTCCAGTTACTGGTAGGAGCTGCCCAACTGGAGGAGGCCATCAGTGTAATTCTTTATAAGAAACCCTTTGATGGTGGTGTTGGTCCAAGAAGTAGCTATAGGAGGTTTTCCTCCAGGAACTGGCCACATTTTACTTAACATGTGATACATATGACTACCTTCTATATCCATGTGTTCTACATTCATCATGAATTCAATCATCTGTGAACTGAAACTATTTTGAGAAAACATTATGTCCGTACGAATGTGTGCAGACTTCTTTTCTAAACAATATAGAGTGATAGCCATTTAGACAGCATTTATATTGTGCTAGGCATTATAAGTAATCCAGAGATGATTCAGAGTGTATGGGAGTATATGGATAGGTTGTATATAACCACTATGCCATTTAGGTAAGCCACTTGGGAATCTGTGAGACTTGGAATCCATAGAGAGTCCTGGAATCTGTCCTCCTTTGAGTAGGCTAGATAATGAAGGATGCCATGCACACATTCTGTTCCTTCTATTTCTCTTTCTCTAATATATATATCGTCACTAATGAAATGAAAGCACATATTTCTCTCATCATATTTGTCACTTTAATGGTTTGGGATTGTGTCTTAAGCTTAGGTTCTCCTTCTACCGCATAATGCCTAGGTGATTCTATTCAAGTCTCTCAACCTCTCTGAGTCTGTTTTGTTATATATACAGTGATGCGAAACGATCTTGCTTTCCCAGTCAGTGAAAGCTGTTCTCTCTAGGCCAGGACTGGGTGAAGTTGGGGTACTAGAGGCCAAAGTCCTTGGGGTCTTTGCTCCCTGCTGCGCACCTTGCACAGCCCTGAGTGCAGATGCTGCCCACATGGCTCTTGCCTCACTTTCGTCCTAGCCCTGATTCTGTAGAACAAACATTGTGGTGCACATTGGACTGAAGAACTTGTGACCTCTTTAAGGGAAGGGATTCTATAGTTTTAATCTTATATTTATCTTTATATTCCCTGGGCTCTAGTGCTGGGCAGACAGCCAGGGACCTAGAAGATTCTCCATAAATGTTTAATGAATGAATACATATTTACTGATGGCACAGTGTGGACAATCAAGCACATATGATAAGCAAATATATACTGGGGCTCTAAATAATCAGTCTCCAAACAAATTGAGCAAGGTATGAAAGAGTGTTTTTCAATGTGTCAAAAGAAGATCTTGCCCTGGAATGAGGTCAGTGAAACTTCTTTTCTAATGTGTGGAAGAATGGAATGTGTGTGGCTTATAATCAAAATATTTATAACTTGTAGTCAAAATCAAGGTCCAACGGAACAAACACTTGATACAAAATGCAAAACTTCAAGTAGAAGAAAGCTCTGTAAAATTCATAGCATTCAAAGTACTCTCCTCTGATATCCATCCCTGAAGGTAAAATGTTTCTCCATGCTGGGGACTGAACTCAGGGCCTTTCACATGAGGGCTCCAGCCTTAGCCTTCTGAAGTGAATTTCTTTTTTTAAACAAAATGTCATTTAATACACATACTTCTTTTTTTAAAAAAGGGATAAATGTCACTCTATTGTTAGATTTGGGGTTGCTGTGCTACTTATTTGCATTAAATGTAATTTCTATTCAAAAAAGAAAAAAAATGTTACCCTCTCTTTTTGGAATAATGCATGTGCAACCCAAATACATATTCATTTGGGGGAGTGTGTTCTTAGCATGCAATCTGTAATAGTGCATTCAGCTTTCCTTTCATTCTAACAAGGGTTTAAAATTCAGGAACAAACAGAAAGCTAGAATTCTCCTTTCCCTAAGCACAGAGACAGAAAGGAGAAAGACTTCGAGTCTCACCCCCCCCCAACACTTAGCACTGTCAGGTGAGGCAGCAGGTGAGCTGAACCTCTCTCCCAGGTCTGGGCCTTCTTCCATCACGGGTGACTCTGCACATGCTTGAGCTCACTGTCCCCTAAAGCTGGATTACGAAGAGAGCATGTGTGCAATGGTATCCTCTATGATTAAATATATGAACTGTCAGGAAATAAATGAATGTACTCTTTGTTCTCAGGAACGTGAATTGAGAGGTGAGCGTGCCCTCAGAGAACAGAGGGGCAGAGACAGGTTTTTCTCCCTTCTCAGAAACTCCCTCGATCAGCAGCCTGCTTCCTTGTGCCCCTCCCCAGCCCATGGAAAGAACCTATAACCTTCTTTCTAATGTTTTCTGTCGGGGGACGTGCACAGCAAGGAAAAAAATATCTTTCAAATTTTTGTTTTTGGTAGTGCTAGGGATGGAACCCAAAGTCCTATACAGGCTAGGGAAGTGCTCTAGCACCAAGATACATCCTCAACTCTTTTCCTTGGTAATTTGAGATACAGTCTTGCTGGGTTGCCCGGGTTAGCCTTGAACTTACAATCCTCCTACCTCTGCCTCCTAAGCAGTTGGTGTTACAAACACGAACCACCATGCTCAGCTGAAGGTAATTTTTTATATCAGAAGATAAAAGGAAAAAATCTGTCATCTTTTTATCCTAATAATTCTTATTGAGCTTTAAAATTGAAAATAATAAAGGCCTTTAATAAAAGAATTCAAATAATACAGAAGAGTATACATTTAAACTGAAAGTGTCCTTCATCATCTAGTTATTCTCCTGAGTCTTTGATTAAGGATTTTAACGCTTTTTCAAAAAGAAAAATAAAGGCTGTATACCAGTATGTATTTCTTTTGAAAGATGTACACAAACTAGTTTTTTTAACTTAGTAATACACCTTGAATACTTTTTTGATTACAGTATATAGATCTATAATATTCATTTTGTATTCCATGGTATGAAGATACTCCAGTATCTTTATTTAGCCTGTTCCCTGCAGACAGACTTTGGTGACATTTTTTGGTGGATATTACAATGTATACTCCTCAATGAATACCCTTTTCATATATGTTGACATCATTTTTCATATATGTGCATAAAGTAATCAGAGCCAGAGCATACAGTGGTAAAAGTTGTATGCTGCACAAATCCTCATTTTGGGGAGCACCACTCACTCTGTAGGTGCCATTTATTTATTGTGATAATTTTGGGGCAGATAGACATCAAATCTTTTAATAAAAGAGTTCCTGTTTATAAGTTGCATAATCACCATGGTTTTGCATGACTACCTGCAGGACTATTTAGTTGCAGGGCACATGCACATTAGAAATTCACTCTCTTATTGGGACAGTGGACCCTTCCTTGAGAAATGAAAAGACTCCCACAGAAGAACATTCCAAGTACCTCACGTCACATGTCTTGTAGTGGGTTCATTTTTAATGCTTTGATGGAACCTCCCTCAGTTCCATCAAAGCTTTAATTCACTTTTCCCAGCATTGGTCATTTAACTTCTCCAGAAAAGAACAAAAGAGATTTTCATCAGCATAAGTACATCCAGGACCCAATTGAACAGCTCTTAGGTACTCTGAGACTAAGGACAGGTCCTCGGCCTCTGCCGCTGTTCTTGCCTTCCAGGGACCGCTCACGGAGTCGTCCCCAAAAGGGAAGGGAAGGCGGCAGCCGCCAAAGCACCTGATCCCTCCACTGGGTTTTTGTTGCTGCTCATTTTCTCACCTTTTCTTCTAACCTCAGGTTGGTGAAAATTGGCTCCACCTGAGGCAGCATAGTAAGTTTTAGATTTTAGAAATCGAACACTGTATCTGTCAAAACTGATGACTGTTAGTACCACCATTTTGGAGGGAAAAGAGATGATATCCATCGAAAGTTCAACCCTCTATCGCACATGGATGCGTTCTTCCCTTGGTCCAATTCTGCCCGATATTGCCCTCCTTGTCATGCGACGCCTGGTGTTCCTGACGCTCTGGGAGTCGGCCTGATTCCCCCTAAACGTGAGATGAAGGAAGAACAGAGGCAGCTGAGAGAACGGGCATTTTAAGAGGAAGGAACACGTTAAACAACATCCAAAAACAAACAAACGAACAGCAACAACAACAACAACAACAACAACAACAACAACAAAACCACCCCAAAACAAATAAGAAAAACGAGGAAGAGGGCAGGGAAGGATACAAGAGGAGAAATGGTCCAAGTAGACCAGAGAATGAGAACATCGCCCCCGAGGGCGAAGGGCTGCTCAGGGCTGGCGAGAAGGCCCAACATGAGAGCCGGGCTCCTGCACGGGCCTGGGGACGGGGAGCCCTCTACACCCTGTCCCTGCCCTCCCCGCCTCGTCCAAGAGGCACGAGAATGACCCTTTCCCAACGTCGAGAGCACGAAATGACAAACAGCGCGGACACTTGTGGGTGCTGAGATCCCGTGGGGCCGCCGCACCCCCAGCGCCCCGAGCCCCGGCTCCCTCCTGGCCCCGGCCCTGGGAATCTCACAGGTTCGCAAGACTGCGACGGACGGACGCTGGCGATTACTAGGAGGCAGATAGCCTTTCTAAAGGTTTCAGTTTGTGTTTCTTTTTTGTACTGAAACGCTAATCTGTTCTTTGTCTCATCCTCAAGGACAAAACTCAGCGGAACGCGGCCAGCAGCTTGCGTGGAGGGCAGGGCTGTCCCCGGAGTTGGTTACATTCGCCTTTCTGCAGGGTGCGCACGGAGGGCGGTGCTGCGTGTGCTGCGCTCCTGGCCTCCACCTCAGGTAAGGCCGCGTTCCCGGGGCCATTGCTGCGGACTCCCGGAGACCGGGCTGGAACATGTTGACTTAAATTAGAGACTACTTTATGGCAGTAGGAGTACTGGGGAGGGATGATGCGGGGAGGATTATCGTCCCAGGCAGGAAAGGCTTGGGATTTTGAGCTTCTTTTTTTCCTGTTACTTACATTTATGTTACAGTCAATTTATTCCTGGGTCAGGCTCTTTTTTTTTCTGGGATGTCTTTTTTTTTTTTTTTTTCTCTTCTCTCTCTCTTTCCCGACTACTGGGGTTTGCACCCAGGGTCATCACACTGAGCTACGTCCTCACCTCTTTTTATGTAAATCGTTAAGTTGCCCAGTCAAGACTCAAAGTTTCGATTCTCTTGCCTTAGCCTCCCAGAGTGCTGGGATTATGGGTGTGCACCCCCATGCGTGTTTTGGGTGTCTTTTTCTTTTGTGTAGTCCCCTCTTCTGGTTTAGGAACAATCTGTTCCTTTCTGTGAAGACCATACATGAATTAACTTAACCATGAGCTCTGTAAAGACAGTGTATCTCTTGGGGACTCTGTCCACCTGGATGAAGAATCTGCAGTCAACCTTTAAAATCATTATTACTCTGCACTTTAACGCTTTTGCAGCAAAGGCTAAACTCAGGGCCACCGACATCCTATGCTAACCCAACTGCCTGGCCTGGGTAGACCCACCAACTCTACCACCATAATGACAGAATAGCACACACTGCTTCTGTTGAGTGACTCTTTCAGATGCTTAGTGGCTTTTTGGATATGTACGCTCATGTATGTCCTGGGTGTTGGATCCGGGGTCACTGAGCTGCATCCTTGGCTCTTTTTATTTTATTTTGGGACAAGAGTCTCCATAAATTGCCCAGGCTGCCTTTAAACTTGCAATCCTCCTGCCACAGCCTCCAAGTAACTGCGATTACAGGCATGCACCATTACAGCCAGCTGAATGACCTGGGCAGTTTCCTTGGTGTTCTTGAGTAGATATGAAGATTTGAATCGCTTGATTAGCATAATTTTGTAGAGTTTTTGGGATCAGGTGAACATCGTGACCTTTTCAGGGGTCAGCTGAGACCCAGTGGAAGCTATTCTTGCCTTCTGGTACTAATAATGACTGTCAAGTAATAAGGTCAGGAAAACAGGCCGAAGAGCCATATGGGGTGGTGGGCAAGGAGACAGCTGAGAGCAGCTATCTGGTTATAAGTTTGTAACTCTGTCACAAGAGGCTCCTACTTCCATGTGCCAGAGCACATCTAAAGCCCTGGGGGAAGCCCAGTATTTTTTCCTATTTTAGGTATTTTATTTAAAGAGTTGAAGCAAAAAGACCACTGTTTTTGTATTATAATAAACGCATGTGGAGTAACGGGAAGCAAAAGTGAAAGGTGGTGTGAGCGTCTGAACCACCCAAGGACGCCTGCTTGCTGAGAACTGCAACCCTGTAGGCAGCTGCCGCAGTGTTTGGGGACCACAGGTCCCAGGGCTCAGCCAAGTCACATGTGCTTCCCCCTGTCTTTCCTTGCTAAATGGCACCTGTTCCGGCCAGGTACACAAGTTCCTTCCTATAGGGTTGATTGCCTGAGTGATTGCCCTTTGACTCTCGTGGCTCTTTGTCAATCTCTCTCTGCAGCATTATCTGTTCCTATCTTGCAATAAGGACACATAAGACCCAGGTGTGTACGTGTGTGTGTGTGTGTGTGTGTGTGTGTGTGTAACTGAGGCCTGAACCCAGGGCCTTTGCACCTAGGTATATCCCCACCCTTCCCAAATTCCCTTTAGTTTTAAACTTTTAGACAAGTTCTCCCTAAGTTACTGAATTACTCAGGCTGGGCTCAAACTTGTGTTTTTCCTGCTCAGATTACAGGTGTGCACTACTCTACCTATCTAATGCCTAGTCTTAAATTCTCTCCTGTTTATTTCTCCTTGGGGACAGATAGAGTGTTGGTCCCATCACCAAGCATTGTATTGATGGAAGCGGGGTCACAATAAACATTTGAAGAATGAATGAACGAGAAGCTAGCATTCCTAATCTTTGGCTGTGGAAGCAGTTTATTTTAAGTTTTTTGTTTTATTTATTTTTATTTTTTGGTGCTAGTGATCAAACTCAGGGCGTTGTACATACTAGGCAAGCACTCTACCCCTAAGGTATATCCCCAACCCTTTAAATTTTTTTAAATCTTGAGATAGAGTCCTGCTAAATGGCTAAGTTTCCCCAGGCTGGGGTCAAACTTGTGACTCAGAGCTCTGGGATTACAGGTATGTGCTACCATGCTACACTGATTTTACTTCTTTTTAGAAGTGAAAATCAAGACAAGTTTCGGGTTGCTGTGGGGATGTATCCTGAAGGAGGATGAAAAGGAGGAGATGTAAATCCTTCCCTTTTAGATAAATTCTTGGATTAGACAATGAGCATTCACACAAGGAGGTGCTTTGGCAGTCCTGGAACCAAAAATAAACCATTTCAGTTGGTGACTGTCATGTGTCCCCGTCTCCCCAGATTAACTGTAGAGTGACGGGTTCATCAATTTACTCTGTGTGTTGGCCTTTTCATCAGCAATCTCATTTTTCCCAGTGGCGGCAGCACCAGTGTGCCTCTGACACAAGAGGAAGTGTTCACTGAAAGTAGAACCACTAAAAGATTAAATTAAATAATTGTGGTGTGTTATTTTTAAGGACCTCATGTCATCAGTATGTCAATATGTGACAATCAATCATCAGAGAAGCTCAGTGTAATTCCCAGAGCCATGCTGCAGCCTGAGGCCATGGGCTCTCGGAGTCCCCATCAGTTGGTGCCATGTCTGGGGCACTCTGGAGTCATGAGTTACACCAGTACCCTCATGAGTAGCGTGTGACACAGCTGAACTGAGACGACCATAGGATCAAAAGGTCCTCTGGGGACCAGGCCCAGTTCTGGTCCTGATTTCCTTTGTGGCTTTAAGCCAAATGAGGAAATTCTACAAATTAGTTCTTCCCATTAGCAGTAGAGAAGACAGCTTGCAAAAAGATTTCAGACTAAAATACCATAGAATGTGGAAAGAGGGGTCACCAATAGTGTATCTTGCTGTGTGGGGCTGTACAGTGCTTCCCTAGTGTGTGCAAAGCTCTGTATTTGATACCCAGCACTACAAAAAAGAACTGGGCAAATAAATGCATAATAAAATCAATCAATTCATAGTGATTCTGTCCATGCAGTGGTGCAAAGTTCAGTTCTGGTTTGTGAGTGAAATTTTGCCAACTCATAGTCACCCCATGGCCTTTCCTTCTCTGATCTCCTTTCTCCTTGACATAATTCTATCTGTCGTTTGGTTCAATCATGCTAAAGCACTTCGAGGATCAGTTTCAGCTCCTGGATTATGTCTTTACAAATCTTACGCCCACTCTTGCAGATAACTGAGTGATCTTTTACCAAAAGATTAAGCTTAGTTGAACTTGCAATTCCTCAGGACATTTTATTTCATATTGACCCATCTTTATCTCTGTGACTTTTCCCAGTTCCCTAACCCTCCTCTCCAGAGCTAACCTTTCCCCTGTACCCCCAATTCCTCTCTCTACATCTTTCTGTTACACAACTACTACTACATGCCATCCATATTTCAGGGCTTCCTTGCAGCTATTTTCAAACAAACCCAGGCTTTATTCTATTTTTATTTTTAATTTTTATGTTTTCAGGTTTTTTTTTTTTTTTTTTTTTTTTTTTTTTTTTTTTTTTTTTTTTTTTTTTTTTTTTTTTTTTTTTTTTTTTTTTTTTTTTTTTTTTTTTTTTGAGACAAGGACTCGCTATTTGGTCCAGGCTAGTCCTGAACTTGCTATGTAGCCCAGACTGGCCTCAAACTGGAGATCTTTTTGCTCTGGTATCTGGATTGCTAGGATTACAGGCACGCACCACCACACCTAGCTGTTTTCTATTTTTAAAAGTACACAAGGAAACCAGAATGCCTTGCCTCGACCTCACCATCTCTTCTAGTCTATCTACTGCTCTCCTTCTGCAGCAAGACGTCTCCATTTCCTCTTCCCTCGTGGCCCCTGGTTTGGCAGTCTCCTTTCCTTTATCCGACACTGTTGAAATCTCATCCTCCAAAGTCAACAGCAGGGCCCTGGGAACCCAATCCAGCAGGGCTTTGTTTTAGCCTCATTGTTATTTTCTCAGAAGCATCAACTTTCTTTCCCCTCCTCTGATCTACTTCTCTGGCTTATATTTGTCCTCCTATTTCCTAAGAGGATTTTCCCAACTGGTCCACAGCATAGCATCCTGGTAGAGTCCAAGCTCTTGCAGTAGTGAGCCTGTGGTTGACTTGTAATTCTGCCACTAATCAATTGCATGACCTCTGGCAAGGTAATTTCTCCTGCCTCAATTTCCCTGGTTTTAAAACGGGGTGACAAGAAGAGTTCTTGTTTTGGTTTGACATTAAAATTGACTGGGATAATCTATACAGTATTTACTGCAATATTTGGCATGTGAAAGTATTCATTCGTGTTAGCTAATGGTATAACAAGAGGCCCCTGGTCAGTTGTGGCACCACACCTGTTATCCCAATACCCTGGGAGGCTGAGGCAGGAGGATCACAGGTTTAAGCCCAGCCTGGGCAATTTAGTAAAACCCTGTATCAAAATGTAAAGATAAAAACAGGGTTGGAGATGTAGCTTAGTGCCAAGGCCGTGGGTTCAACCTCCAGAACCAAACCAAACCAAACCAAAACAAACAGAAACCAGTAAGCTCCCAGGTCTTTGAAAACAGACCTCCCCAAGTTTGAGGCCGGCTTGGGCTACAATGCGAGCGCAAGGCTGGCCTGAGCTATACAGTGCGACCCTGCCTCAAAAAACCAGGGCAGGGAGTTTGGCTCAGTGACTTAAGAGCCTGTCTGACAGGTGCAAGGTTGTGAGTTCAATCCCCAGTGCTGCCAGAAAAAAAAAAGAAAAGAAAAGAAAAGAAAAGAAACCTCCCCAGGCTCCTTCTAGGACATGTTGCCCTCATTACCCAACAGAGGGCCAGACAGTAATTAATCACTGATACATAGGTTTCTGCACGTGGTTGGAGGACCCAGCGAAAGAGGAATGATGGCTGAGGGAGTTTGGAAAATCTTCAGGGACCGTAGCATTCACGTTTTTATGTTGTTTTATTTTTAGTAATAAACCATTTAAATTGTGGAGAGTTCAAAGCGCTCCTTTAGGGACAAATGATGTCTGTTGAGCCGAAACGGGTGTCAATAGTTAAAGTGGTAGTTGTAGGTTCTGCAGTCACAAGGGGCTGCTTGGCCCGAATATTGTCCCATCTCAGTAAGAATTCCGCTTTTCCCCCTGAGCCAAGAAGCCGCGAGTTGAGGGATGGCGCCATCTAGTGTCAGAATGAGGCAACGGTGCTGGGCAGAGCCGTGTCCTTTGGTGCAGGGTAAGGGCCTCAGAATCAGCGTCTTTTCTGGAGAAAGTGCGGGTGAGGCTGGACAGGAAGGAAGAATACGGGGGTGGTAGTGGGCGGGGGGAGAGAAACACCTCAGCACAGTGCAGGCACTCAAAGGGCACGGGCGATGGCTGTGCTGTTTGCAACAACCTTGTCGGTATCACTCCAGGGCAACTCCCTCCCCACCTCGCTGCCAAACACACACTGATCTTTCCCCCGCTCTTCCGATTCTCACTTTCCAACACTCCATGCTGGCCCGCTATTCCGAACGGACCTCACTTCACCTTCTAATTTCCCTTTCTGTGTGTTAGAACTTCAGGGCTGGGAAGACCTAACCGAATCATCACATTTGGCCGCCACTCGGAAACAGCAGCCCCGTGATCACCGAGCACCGAGCACCGAGCACCTAGGACTGCCCACCTCAGCGCGGCGTCACGTGACCGCCCCGGACCGCAGGTGAGGGTTCCGTAGGCTGCGCCTTGGCTCCCAGAGCAGTCACTGTCGGGGGGAGCTGGATCCTGTCTTTAATTATTATTATTATTATTATTATTATTATTTTATTTAAGAGAAAAAAGACACAGAAAAGAAAGACAAAAAGCAAAAGAGACCAAAACAAATGACAGCAGCAAATCCAAAGCAGTAATATTATAGGTTTACAAAGCAAGATGATAAGAATTTGACAATGGCTGCAATATTGCATAGCGTTACTTTCAACACGGTTGTTTAGATCGACAGATATAGACATGTAAAATTGATCTAATCATATGAGTATTCACTGGATCCTGTCTAAGTGTGTGAGTAGCTGGTGATGGTCTCTTTGGAAAATACAAGCAGGCAGTGTTGACTTTGGAGCCGATTTGGATTACAGATCATTATTCTGTCAGCGAAGAGCTTTAAGATGGGAGGGAGTGAAGGGAAGACCTTGGTGCTTCCTTCAAACAGAAGTGACTACATACTCCACCAGCATCCAGGGCATTGTTTAGAAGCTGGATATAGACTATAAAATAGAGATAAAAGTACAGATTCTGAAGTCTGGAACTCCTCTCTGCCATTGTGGTTTGACTTTGAGCCAGCTGTTGAACATTATTCTAAGTCCCGGTTGCTTCTTTCCTAAGATGAAGATCATTAACCCTACCTCTCAAGCTTAGTGTGAGGCTTAAATGAAATACAGGAGAAATTCTCTTATTTGGGAGATTGGGATTGGATTTCAGAGCATCAGTGAAGAAACTGGTTAGAGTGGAGAAGCAGAAAGGATGACACTGCAAATATTATACTAGAAAATATGCAATAGGCCACAGCCTTTTCTTCCAATACAGATCCATCTATTGGCTTCTTTGCATTAATCACGTGCAAGATACATTTTTGTAGTTTTGGTTTCTTCAGATGTAGTGAGAACCTAAAGATGCTTGGGAAGGCACTTATAAAATCACTTTCTACAGGATCATTCCAATTCTCCAAATCATTTTGGGTCACTAGGGCTTTTCCCATACTTTTACTGTCCATATGCCTCATTAGCAACTTTCTAATGAGGAATCCTTCTGAAAATTCAACTCTGCTTTCAGAGAAACATCTCCCTTCCATTGTATATTTGTATTTTGATAGTTTATATAATGTTTAATTAAATTTCATAATTATAGATCTGGGAATGTACTTCAATGGTAGAGCACTTGCCTAGCACATGAGAAGCTCTGAGTTCTATCTCCAGCACAGCAATATATAAATAATTTTTAAAAAATAATAAATCCATTTCATAGTCTGAATATCAAATACTGCTGCTGTGGACTGATTCTTGGGAGGGATGGTTACTATGGTCAGCTAAAGCAGTGCTTGGTGTACTTCATCGGTGACTCGGAGAATCCAGTTACCCTGCTATGATGATTGAGCACAGATTAAATAGAGAGTCCACCAAAAAATGCACACACACTTGTACACACAAAGAAAAACTTGGGTAAATATTTCAATACTAAATTTATTGAAACATCATGAGATTAACACAAGTTACCTTTGGCCTCTACAGTTGTGAGAGGTGTTCAAAGCGGTGGCCATGAGCTTCCAGACATTTATTAGTACAGTGAACCACTGCTTGGGTGATGTTGGTCATTGAGATTGCTGCACACGCATTTGCAGTTTCTTCTCTAAGGGCTGGCAGTGTGGTGGGTTTTCTGTGATGTATGACATCCTCCAGGGCCCCTCACACGAGAGTAACACCATCTATTAAGAAACAACATCATATTTTTCTTTTCCTGAAGTGTGTGTACCTTTTTTTTGGTGGACTCTGTATTTAATCTGGTGTTGCATACAAAAATGTCCAGCCGATAGCTAGTAACTAGGCATATTAGTGTCATTAATGAGTTCAGAGTTGAAAGGATTCTTAGAAATACAAGTTTCTTCCCTCATTTCACAGATGAGAAGAAGATCTGAGTGTTTGTAAATTTGACTTTCGTAATATTGATCAGCATTTGAGTCAGATGGAGGCATCTGGGGGTTGGCAGTGAACAATCTTTTGTAACCCCGAATACATTTCTTTTTGGTAAGAGCAGGTAGAATGAGAACATGTTGATGAAGACCAGGGCAGGAATCTGGGCCTAGTGCCCACAGGAATCCCTTCCCAGAGGAAGAAGGATTCATCGAGCCATGTGCACAGGATGAGCAAAACCGCAAGGCCCAGTCATGTCTTTGGCCTCAGGTTAGATATGTGATCTCCCAGCCCTGGCCACACCAGGCCGAGCACCTATAATGCTTGTAGACAGTGACCAGAAAAGCGTACCTCTAAGGGGAAAGATCGCTGGTTAAGATTCTTTTGGGGCATGTAGGAAGAGTCAGACACCTAAGAAATCTTGGCATCTGTGTACCAGTTCATTCTTAGTAGGTTTGGAATGTTCCTTGCTGACATCCTGTGTTGCAACAGATGGAAGTGATCTTTTGTTTTGATTGGATTGAGTAGAAAGTACATAACTTGTTGGAGGAGAGGGAGGAGGAAGCTACAGGCAGGAAGGGCCTGGGTGGTGTGGGTCCTTTAAGAAGCTGCAAGCTCAAAAGATAGAAAGCTCTGGTGAGGGCCTTGTGACCCTGAATTAGTTCCTAGTTTATTTTATTTATTTTAAGGACACTTTTAGGTACAGCATCCTAGAAAGTGCACAGATCATAGTTACACGGCTTACTGTGGTTTTGGTTACTGGTGACAGTGCTGGAGATTGAACTCAGGGCCTTGTGCATGCTAAACTCACACTTTACCACTCAGTTATCCACCTCTCCCCAGCCTCCACTGTTGTTTTTTCCCCTAGGGATTGAGTGCTAGGCAAGCGCTCTAGTACTGAGCTACAACCCTAGCCCTTTAAAAATTTTCTAAAATTTCGAGATAGGGTCTGGCCAGATTGCTTAGACTGGCCTCAAACTTTAGATCCTTCTGCCTCAGTTTTCCAAGTAGCTAGGATTATAGGTGGGCACCACCACACCCAGCCCCACGTGATTTCATTCTGACAGTTAATTTAGCACATTCTCTGTTGCTAATAACACAGTACCATGAATTAGTAAAGTTATAAAGAGGAGAGACTTATCAAGGTCAAAGGGCTGCATCAGGTGGTAGCCTTCTTGCTGGTGGAGTTGCGAGGTGAGGCAGGATATCCATGGGTGAGGGACAGGGAGCATAAAAGAAATCCAGCCAGACTGGCTTTTGTAGCAGACCCACTGAGATAACCCTTTAGCCCATTAAGCTCTTAATCACATCAGTGGAGTAATCCATTCATGAGGACAGAACCCTAGCCACCCTTTAAAGGCCAAACCTGGTCTTACCTCTTAGTATATCATAACGATTAAATTTCAGCATGAGTTCTGGAAGGCACACACCAACTCTAACACTAGCAACAGTGAAATTCATCATGTCCCATGAACATGTGCCATCAGTCCTTTGTTTGCAAAGACACCAATGCACTTGCCCCTCTCCCCCGTTGGCCTACCTCCTCCTGTGACTGATGGGGTCTCTGTTGAGGCTTAGTCTCAGCTTCTTGGAGTAGCCAATCCTGAGACTGATTTCCAGCCCAGAGAAATTTATATGCCAAGCTGTGTATAGCACCACTAGGCGCCTTGAACAAAAGTGCAATGCTCAGGCCTGATTCTTCCTGAGACTCTGACCTCGTTCCTCTGGGGTCAGCCTGGAGTTTGTAACATACACTAGGGAGGCCGACAGAGGCACACTCCCCCACCCTTCCCCACACATACGTAGTGAGGAATGCTTGCTTTTGCACCAGCGATCAAGTCTAGCTCTCAGAGACAACATGTGAGATTGAGCAAATCACAGTGTTTAGCTTGTGATGGGAGCAAAGTGGTGGGAAAGGCTCAGGGAACAGGTGGTGAGCTGAGGTTGGAGCTCTGTGCGTCTCTAACCATATGCTGAATCCTCCAGGAAGGATGGCTCAGTTCTCCTTCACTTTGCTCTGCTCAAGAACTTTCCCTGATCTTGAATTCTAGACTTGTCTATTAAGATGAGACTGGCTGCTTGGCTTCAGAAGCCGGGGGAAGCCGTTTTGGCTGGCTGAAACCCCGAGCTGCCCTGCTAATCTTGCAATAGAAGTTGAACGTGAAAAACAAGGGAGCAGGTTGTTTTCCTTCACAGCGGAGAGCAGCTCCAAGGCGTGATTTCTTATGCCTTGGAACACAGATGCCTGCTGTTTTACAATGAGGCTGGGTCCTCCTTGTTGAGCAGACTCCCAGCCTACAGGACCTACGCTTCTTCTAAGTCCCCCATACCCATTGGCTGGCATCTGTCAGCTCTGATGCAGAGCATTTCACTTGAGGAGTGGCAGGATCCTTTGAAATGGAAGACCATGGGAAGAAAACCCCCAAAAGAAACAATGAAGCTTTTTTTTTTTTTTTTGCCTCAATATGAGTTTATAATCTCTTTCTTCTTGAGGGGAATGACTTGCTATGCTGTGATTTTTTTCTCTTACTGCAGCATTTCTTAAAGTGTGGTCCTTAGGGCAGCTGCACCCCAGTGCGTTCTTGGAGTTTGTTAAAAGTATAAATTGTGAGATTACCAGCCCAAGTGCACAGAATCTGAAGTTCTGGGGATTAGGCCTGGCAATGTGTGTTTAATGCATTTGCTAGGAGATTCTGACGCATGCTCAATTATGAGAACCTCTGGTTTCATGATAAAGCCTGGGGCCTGCTTTCAGCTGAACAAAGGGAATAGTGGTCCAGCCAGGTAACAGACATAAACAGAAACTGTCACTGGGTTGGAGGTGGTGGTAAAATTTTCTGGGCTTAAATTTTGGTCCCAACAGAGGTTTATCGTCCAGAGATGAAGAAGAACTTGGAACTGGAGACCAGGAGGTGAGGAGCTGTTTTTATGGGTCTCTCTGTTATCTTGTGAATAAGACAGCATGACTGCCACAACCTGGGGCAGAGACGACAGGGAAACTACATCTGTCCCTGCCTGGGGTCAACCCCAGTCAGGTGCTTTACCAGCTCCATAAACAATAATTAATTCAAAGCGTATCAGTAACCTACATATAAGACATAAGACTGTAAAACACTTAAAACACATGGGTAAATGTATGTGACCTTGGATTTGGCAATAGGTTCTTAGATATAAGCACAAACAGTGCACAACATTGACAAATTGGACTTCATCAAAAGTAAAAACTTTTGTGCATTAAAGGATACTATCACGAAAGTGAAAAGATAATAGTAACGGGAGAAAGTATTTGCAGGTCACATATATGTTAAGCGTTCAGTATCCAGAATGTACAAAGAATTCTTTCAATTCCAAACCAAAGGACAAACAAACAAATTAAAAAATGGGCAAAGGTTGGGCGTGGTGTTACATGTGTGTAATCCCAGCTACTCAGGATTCTGAGGCAGGAGGAGCTGGCAAAGGCTATGAACAGAAAATTCTTCAAAAAAAGATATACAAATCAACAGTACACAAAACATGCCTAACATCATTAGTTATTAGGAAAATACAAATCAAAACCACAACAAACATGCCACTTAATACCAACTAAGATAGATATAATAATAATAATGAAAAATAACAGATGTTGAGGGGAAGTGAAAAAATCTGAACATTTGTACACTGTGGGTGGGAATATACAATGGGTAGCTGCTATGAAAGATGATTTGGCAGTTCTCAGAAAGTTAAATGTAGACTTCCCTAGTAGAGCATAGTCGACACCTGTAATCCCAGTACTGTAGGGGGATGAAGCAGGAGGATTGCAAGATTGAGCCCAGTCTGAGAAATTTAGAAACTTTGTCATCTTGCATTAAAATTTGAAAAAAGAAAGCAAAAAATGGCTGTGGCTGTAGCTAGTGTGAAGTGCATGGGTTCAATCCTTAGTACCATAAAGAAAGAAAAAAAATCTCCTTATGATCTAGCAATTCCATTCCTACTTGTGTGCCCCCCAAAACCGAAGGCACATACACAGACACATACTTGTACACAGATATTCAGAGCAGCACTGTTCACAAAAGCCAAAAGTGTGGAAACAACCTAATTGCACATGAGCAGGTGAATGGATAAACAAATTGTGATATATTCATACAACAAAATAGTATTCAGCCACGAGACCAAGTGTAGTACTGACACATATTACAATATGCATGAACCTTGAAAAAATTATGGAAAAGAAGCCAGACATAAATGGTCACAATTCCATACATATAAAATATCCAGAATAGGTAAAACCATAGAGATGGCAAGCAGATTAATGATTGTTAGAGACTAGGGAAAGGATAGAGTAGGAAAGTGACTGCTTAATTGGTATGGGATTTTCTTTTGGATGAAGAAAGTTGTGGGATTAGAGAGAGGTGGTGGTCGCACAAAATTGTTAAACTGGTTAATCGTGGATTAAACATGGATTTCACCTCACTTTTAAAAAGCCAGCCTTGCACATGTATCTACAAAACACAATGGAAACCAAACTCTTTAGTGGTCAAGTCCTCCACCACTGGCCTTGGCCATCTGCAGCCTTACCTCCTCTGTAGCCTTGCTACCCCTGACCCTGTGAATCCCATTGTAACCGCAGGGTGTCAAAGGCTTCTGCCTCTGCCCCCTAGCAGTGTGCTCTGGGAGGGCTCTGCCAGCGCTTGCAGCCTACAGTCCTCTCCCAACTCTTGTGGCCCTTTATGCCCTCACCGCTCAAAGTGTGGTCCCTAGAACAGCAGCTTTGGCGTCCCTGGACATGAGGAAGAAAAGTAGAACCTGGAGCTCCCAGTCTAGACCCACTGAGTCAAATCTTGAATTTGAACAAGATCTCAGATGGTTCCAGTACATTCCAGTTTGAGAAGCTCTGGTTTACACTACTGGGCCCCAAGTCAGGCTGCTGATCAGAATCACTGATGAGCTACATTTATTTACAATATATCCATTAGGTAATAGATGCACTTGGTCAAATTAAAGATTATATATATATGAAGAGTAATAGAGTGAGTCTCAAGTCCTCAGATTTTCCAGCCCAGAGCAATCTGGGTTACATTTCCTGGGTATTCCTCCCTGTTCCATGCAAATGAAGTAAGTACTTCTCTCCTTTGTTTTGATTTTAAACAAATAGTAATATACTGTACACATTCATTTGCATTTTCCTGTGGCGATCTATTTTGAAGTTCATTTCAGCACCTGCAGTGTTGCCCAACATTCTTTGTAATGACTGCCCAGCAGTCTTACTGTAATAGAGTTGTAACACATACATAATATATTTACACTACCACAGTTAAAGGACACGGTGTTGTTCACAACAGTGCTATGGTACCTCTTTTTTACGTATGAAAAGTTACCAAAAATACAGTGAATTTTTAAATTAAAAGACGTTTACTACGGTAGAAGACACATTGCTATTAATCCCCCTCAGAATAGTTCCCCCTCCCTTCAAACGCACTGATTCCAACATTCCTGCCACTTTTTGAAACAGTTCTGGAAATCTTGGGTGTCTTTAGTTGTGTTGTCATAGCTACTTCAATGCCCTAAATTAATCCAAAATGTTTACCTTTCATGGTCTTTTTGACTTTGGAGAAGAACACAAGGTTGCCTAGTCCCCAGTCTGGGAATAAGGTGGATGCAGCTCACACCGTAATGATTTTACGAGCCCCTTTCTATTGGGTGGCACTCGGCACCAACCTTCACCATACTTTTTTAAAAATCATACCTCATAAAGATACTCACAATAGAGGACTTCCCGAACTGCTTCACACCTCGTGTACCTTTGAGTATATGATGTCTTAATAATGTCTGTAGGATTAAAGAATTGCTAAATGAAAGAGTGGGTACTGTTTTTTTTTAATACAACATGATACAAAACTCATTCTTGGGGAGCTTTAAAAAAGTCAAAACTTGAGTTTATGCTTTTCTTCAAGTCTTGAGGAGTCTGTGGGTGAAGCCAAAGATCTGAGTATTATTTCTTGGGCCATGGTGGTAAAGAAGTCTGAAGCATGGATCAGGGAGCCAGAGATGACCCCCCGGGGCCCCCAAGCTGCTACTCCTCAGGGGCTGCCTCAGGCTGCTGTTTACCTTTTTGTGTGATTGCCCTCTCTCCTCGCCAGGATGAGAGGTTCCTGGGAGAGACCTCCTGATGTCGCCTCTTTATATTCTTATCCCTGTGGTGCTTTGGACAGCAGTATGTATTAACGAGAGGGCCGCACTTGGGTGTTTGTGGCCCATGTGATAATTTTGACTTTTCTTTTTTAGTTCCATGGACCAAACACAGAGACTCCTGGGCCAACCCCTTTCCACCCCTACTTCCAAGCCCAAGAAGAAAAGGACAGCAGTGATATCTTTCTTTTCTAAGGTCTGACACTAAACATTATGAACAGATGTTCCTTCCCTCAAGACATGTGACTGCTTGCTCTATCATCAGTTGGACCTGCTGCACTGAGGGTTCCTCTGAAACCAATGTGTTATTTTAACATAGATCATAGGAGTACACCAAGAAGAGTTGAGACGGATTTAACTTGCTACTAACTCAATAATCAAAGTGTAGAATGAACTGCAATTCAGAAATAACAATGAGATTTGGAAATTGCCCAACTTTGTTGATAGTGCTATAGAAACAGCTAGATTTGTATCTACCCCATTCCACACTTACTGAGGATGGTGGGCAGGTGACTTTTATCTCTGATCTTGTCTGGATCTTCAATCATCTTGGTTCTGACTCTAATACTGGTTGCCTTGTTCTGTGTTTGAAGAACACCAGGGTCTTCCTAGCACCCGAGCTCATCTGCTTGTTACAGAGAGTGGCTCATCTCATGCCCCATCTCTTGCCCTGCAATGACTCAGAGTTCAGCCTTTGAAGCACAGGTTTCTGCACTGGACACAGGGTGTTTCCTGACTTGACTTGTTTATGTATCTATCTTCCTAATCTTAACTGCTTGGATGCATGCATTCTGAATTTAGGATGACCTTTAAGGGCCCTGAGATGTTTGTAGGTGGCTAACAGATGTTTGCTGATGAGCTTTGCCAATTGTGTCACACACTGTTGGCAGGCTGAGTAAGATGACTACTCAGAATGGACCCTAGAATTAGCCGCACAGTGGGGTGGAGGTGGGGGAAAATCAGCCTGATTGCAGAAGATTCAAGGGAGAACAGGAGGAGCTGGGTGTGGTAGTGCATGCTTAGCTCCAGCACTTTCCTAAGAGAGGCTGAGGCAGGAGGACTGCTGAAAGTTTGAGGCCAGCATGGGCTACATAGTGAATTCAAAAACCAGCCCAAGCTATGCAGCGAGACCTTGTCTCAAAAAGCAAAATGGAGACAGAGGGAGGGAGGCAGGGAGAGAGAAGTTGGAGAAAGCAAGTACTGCACAGACCTGTCTTTTCAGGCATTTAGCTAGGAAGTTAGTAGAAAAATGGAAGAAACTGGAGGAAGAAGAGGATCTTGAAGGTTGGAGGGATAACACAACCTCTTATAGCATGAAAAGGGTCCATATTCTCACATCAACGCTATAAGATTCTTTCTTCTCAATTTCTGTCACACCTACCACTGCTGTAGAGCATCTCTGTAGTTTTCTCAAACCCACCTCAACATGAGTCCTGCATTAGTTTTCTTCCTTTTTTTCTTTTCCTCCATCAATTTCTTCATGATGCAAATCAAATTAATATATTTTTCCAACAAAATCAGGCACCTCGAGGAAATAGTGCCCTGTGGGACATACACAGGGCCTTGGGTTTGATCTGAGCAACACACACACACACACTTAGTTGAAGGGCAAAATTGAGCAAGTAATGATAGGATTCTCTTTAGAGCAAGGAGGTAGTGTTAATTCTGGGGTCAGCATATGACTTCAAACAGTCTCAAATTAATACTTTTTTGACCCACTGCCTAGGTTTCTTGGAAACTGAGGTTCCAGAAGCGGGAGCCTTTGAAGAATGTGGTTTTCATCTTGGCAGAAAGAGCCCGGGACCCCAGTGCTAAAAAGCGTCACCTGGCAATGAGAGGCCTGGGCACCATTGCCCATGAAGCCCCCAACCAGGTAGGGAAGGGAGGTGAACTCAGCCCATCTTCCCGTCTCTCCAGTGCCCACGTGTGGAGTCCCCAAGGCCGGAGCACCGTACCTCATGGACTGGTTAGCTGCTGTGTAACAAATCGCTGCTAGCTTAGCACACAGAGCAGTGTGTGTTTGTTACTTCACAATGTCTGTGGATCAAGGGTCTGATATAGCTCAGCTGAGTTCTCTGCTCAGAATCTTGCAGTGTCTGGGTTGGTCATACTGTGTTCCTCCCTGAGAAAGCTCAGGGCACTCTTGATTTCGGGCATAATTCAGCTCTTCCAATTGTAGGACTGATGTTTCTTATTTTCTTGCTAGTTTTCTGTTGGAGGCCACTCCCAGTGCCCAGAAGTCACCCTTTCATGACCGGGCAACTTACTTCTTCAAGGCCAGCAGGAGGGTGTCTCACTCCTGCCTGCTACAGTGGAGTCTTCTTTAATGTAAAGTAACCACCAGAGCTACATCTTGGCACCTTTGCATATTCCATGAGGCTAGAAGCAAGTGGCGTTCCTGCCACAGTCAAAAAGAGCAGATTGTACAAAGATGTGATTCACTCAGAGTCATTTTAGGGCTACCAGTCTTCAACACTCTCAGCCGTGGTACACAGAGCTCCAGGCAGAGCTGACACATGCTGACATCACCCTCTTTGGAAATGTTCTCATGATTTATGTGTCTTCAGTAATAAAGTTCTGTTCACATCTCTTCCTTTAGCATCTGTCAACTTCAGTACCATTTTATGACTTCCCTGTTATAAAGTACCTAATACTCCTCAAGCCCTTGGGTCACACAGTCCACCACCCTCCCTCAAGTGCCCTCCTCAGCTCACCCATCGAGCTCAAGCTTTCTGTTGTCCTTCTAAGTTAGCCAGGCTCTTGGACTGGGCTACTGGAAGTGTTTGTACTTCGATGAGAGTTGTGGCAGATCCTGAAGAACGCCATGGGCTCTCAGTACAAGACCTAGGTTACTGGAAGATTGGAAGTGGCACTGCTTCTCAATCCATAGGGAGTGGTTCCTGGACTATTAATGATTTTCAAACCTTGATAACAGGTGAGAAAGTACAAGAAAATTATGCTATCCCTGCTGGTGCATGGATTGTATGACCCTGTGAGTTCTGAAGTCATTCACGAGAGTATGAAGGCTCTGAGCATCGTCCTGGGCAAAATGCAGGGGAAAGGTTTGGGCTCCTTCTTCATAGACATCACCCTTCAGACCAGAACTTTACTGGATGATGTAAGTGAGATGATTCATAAAAATTCTGGGCTATTGATATCAAAGTGGAATTAGAAATGAGAGTACTACTTAGTGTGTTGCTCAGGGAACCAGGTCTGTATCAGTCACTCATTTTGAATCATTTATGAGCTAGTACTGTGGGGATGGCTATGGAGGGCATAAAAGCTGTATAGCATCCTTTCATTCCCCTCAGAAAGGTTTTATTTTATTAGAGAAGTGAATATGTATATATGTAATATATAAAAATTATGATGATGATGATGTCTCCCATAGTCAGTGCTCTCTTGTATATGTAAGAATGTAACAATGACAATAGTTAGCATTCAGAGAGCCCTTCCCATGTGCTATCCCCGTACTAGACAATTTACATGGATTGTCTTATGTTGCCTTCATGTTAACCTGTGAGGTAGGTACTGTGAGTACCTTCACTTTACAGACGAGGAAACCAAAACACGGGAAGGAGGTTTGCAGAGCAGTAAGTGGACTTGAAAGCAGGCCTTCTGGCTATGACACTTGCATTGTCAGCTACCAGTTGACAAGATGGGCTGAGCAAGGAGACCACTAGTACAGGGTTTAATCTGAGATTGTGAGGCTCCTGAGACACCTGGCTTGCAAGCTATCAAGTGAACCTGCCAGTTATTCTCTGGAAGATAAGACCTGTTGAACAGGGAGCCTTCTATTTTCTGCCCAAGCAACTTGCATCAGCTCCCCACACTCTTGAGTCCCCATGGAGCCACACAGTGCCAGGTAGCTGTACCAGTTCTGCAAAAGAGTGAGAGGCCTTGAGATTATGAAACTTAGAGCTTTTACAGGAGCTGCTGGCATGTTTGTCTCTCTTTCCTCCAGAGAGAGATAGAATTTTGTTCTGGAGTGAATGTAAACCAGGCCTCTCTGCGGGGTGGGGAGGAAGGTGCCTACGTCACCACCCTGGAATGTTAGCAGATGTTTTGTGTACAGGTGCTTGAGTCTTGATAGAGGTTCCTTCTGAACTTCTGGACTTGTTTGCCATTTGACCATTATTAAAATCCTGACAGCCTATCATTTTTGGCCATGGGAGAACATCTTGGCCATGTAGAACAGGGAAATTCTCATGCAGAATTGTTTGCTGATGATTTATATTTCCATCAGAGTTAGCACTCCTTACTGTCTGCCATGCACCTTGTTCATTCATGCATGTGCCCCTGTTGGGTGACTGTCAATTCCTGGGAGACAGAGATCTTTTTAGCATTCCTGCACATCTCAGCATTTGGAGAGGGCACTGGATGGAGTAAGTTCTCCATAAGTGTTAGCTGAGTTGAATCAAGCACACACATAATCACACCGCCAGATCAGTGGACGAAATAGCAACCCTGGTGCAATTTTTGTATGTGTCACACATGCTAAAAATATTTTTAAAGACTTCACCAAATGATCAGTGGTCCTCAGTCTTTTTTTTTTTTTTTTTTTTGCAGCACCAGGTATTGAACTCACATCCTCATGCCTGCCGGACAGGCATTTAAACCCCTGAGCCAAATTCCCAGCCCTTGTTTTTTTTTGAGGCAGGGTCATACTATGTAGCTCAGACCAACCTTGCACTCACATTGTAGCCCAAGCCAGCCTCAAACACAACGCTTCTCCTACCTCAGCCTCCCGAGTGCTGGGATTAAAGGCGTGCGCCACCACGCCTGACTTGGTCCTTAGTCTTGCTTAGTCTTTGCATTCTGGATACTCCTTGTGCTTGAGGGGACCCAGCCCTGCTCTTTCCCTCGGGTTCACCTGGAGTTACACCACAGAACACTGGTACAAAAACCTGTGCATCCCGAGCTGAGAGGCTGGGTTCCTCTGACACGGGATCTGTTGCCTGATCGGGTGACTCAAGGCACATTGCTGAAGTGCCTGGGCCACAGACTCTTCATCTAGAAAGGGAAAGATGTGAAGCAAACAGCTCAAAAGGGAGAGAAAATAAGGGCAGAGCCCACTGACATGTGACCCTGGAGGAACTGACCCATTAGACTAAAAGCCAGGAGCATTGGGAGGGTGTAGGGGGAGAAGCAGGATCCTTATTTCCACTACAAGTGGGAGAAATTGGACCAAGAGCAGAGAGGTGATCTGGCAAAAATGCCGAAAGTAATAAACAGGGAATTGGTCCAATGAATGATGATGCAAAAAAGAAAGGGAAAGGAAGAGAAAGAAGAAGGAAAATGCCTTTAAATGTTGACATAGGAAGGGCTTAGATAAACTGATAGAGAAACCAAGGTGCCTAACACCAGTGGAATGGTGTGTCTACTTATGTTGAAAACAGAGAAAGGGCTCTAGGCCTGATGTCGCCCTGTCATGTACATCCAAGAGTGATGACTACACTGTGCTTGACCCAGGTGTCTTTTGGCTGAGACTGGCTCTGTTGTTTTGTTGATGGAAACCCACAGGAGAACGACAGTGTGAGATATTCAGCCTTTGTTTTGTTTGGGCAACTGGCTGCCTTCGCTGGGCGGAAATGGAAGAAATTTTTCATCAGTCAGGTGAAGCAGACACAAGATTCCCTCCTAACTCATTTACAGGACAGAAACCCCCAGGTTGCCAAGGTAAGACTGTGATTCTCCACCCAACAGCACGAAATCTCCTTTGGTCATAGGGGATGTAAAGCAGCTCTGTGAAGTTGAGATGTCAAACTGTCGGATTCCTGCCTCGGGTCAGGGCCACTTAGCAGTGCATGACTGTGAATTCTGGAGAAGAGGCCTCCTGTGTGTACTTCCTGCTCAAGGAAGGATATTCTTCTCCATTTGCTTCTTACCCACCTGCCCAGTCCAGCACCCATGAAGGCTGGAAAAGCTCAGGTCCATGGGAGGTGGAGCAGAGGGAGTGGATTTAGTCAGTGGGGCAGCAGCCCACTGAATGAGTGTATTTCTTTACCCCCAGTTAGTTTTTCTCACTGTGCCTGGCACAATTTCCTACTCTTGGCTTTGCAGCTCCTTGTGGGATTTTTTTGTTTTGTTTTATTCTTGGAGAAAATGTGTCTTCACAGGGCTGTGTCCTTCAAGCCTGCTTTGGAATGGGACTGAGTAAATGTTTCAAAACCATTGGGAGCAAAGAGTCCTATGAAACTCCTTATCTTCTGACAGAGAGAAAGAGAAAGAGAGAGAGAGAGAGAGAGAGAGAGAGAGAGAGAGAGAGAGAGAGAGAGAGAGACCAGAGGGAGAGAGAGAGGGAGGGAATGAGGCTGAGTTTAGGAATTTAGTACTAAGGAGCCGTGTAAACTGTGAAGCTCCACACCCCACCAGCCCCTAGACATAGACCTGCCATTTCATGAGTGTTTGTTTAAGGCTCAAGTTTGCAAACATTCTGAAAGTTACTGTAACTCATTCAGTAGCCCTGACTATAGATTGGGTGCATTCCTGGGTGGTATTCCTGCTTTGGGCTTCTAGAACTCTCCTAATATTTTCAACATAAGATGGTTTTATTATTTTTCTCAGGCATGCAAAACAACTGTTCGAGCCTGTTCTCCATATCTGAAACTGAGGAAGGAGTACAACTTCCAGAATGAAGAAGAGCGAAGGAACCCCAAACTCTGTCGGCAGCTGGTGAGTGAGCCAGAGCAGAAGGGAATTCTCCTGGTACTTCACATGGAAGGTGACCAAGCAGAGTCACTCCCCCTGAAATGACTCCGGCCAATTATTTCCATTGTAACTGAAGCACAGTGCATTGCAAATGGCAGCACACCTGGAAGATCATGTGCGAAATGTAGTGGCAGGTCCAGTTCAGGGACTGCTGCTTCTCTCTCTCCTATTGTTTATCCTCATGGCCCGTGTTGACAACTGTCTACTAATGATGTAGTCAAGAAGATTTACTGAGTCCTCCCTCACATGTTCCTTTCCAATTTCTTTCAGAGCCACTATCATCCAGAGCTCCTGCAATTCTTCTACGCAAATAAAATTCTGTAAGCATGGAAAACAGTTCCACTTGAGTGTCCTGCTGGGGACATCATGTGCTCTCTGTTTTTTCTCATTGGATGCCTCTTCTGCTTGCCTCTTATGACTGTAATAGAAAAGAGGATATCAGGAGAGAAACTGAGAACAAAAACAAAACCATGGAATTGCACACTGATGCCCAGTATAAAATTTTGAACTGCTTTCACATGTCTCATTTTCAACCCACCCAGATTTGATGAGAAGGGACCTTCTTCTTAAAATCACTGAAGGTATATATGGGTTCAGTGCTTACTTCTCAGCTATTTCCTTCTGAAGCTCATCTCTGTTAATTACCTTAGATTTCTAATATTTAACTTCTATGACTTAGGGGAATAATTGTTACCTTGAGGTGTGTTCTTTTAAAAAATGTATTTGCTACTGATATTTTGCTATTTGCTCTTGATACCTCTTCTTGCCTTGACTCAAAGTTGGCCAAGACACCATGAACGTGGCTTGTAGGGCTATCTTTGGTTTCTCACTGTCTTAAAAACTCATTGCCTTCAAGATCACCTTTAAAAAGAACTAACAAAGAAAAGAATATCAATGAAGCGTATGTTCAGCATTCTCAGGATGATGC
Organism: Dasyprocta punctata; assembly: GCA_004363535.1. Classification (NCBI taxonomy): domain Eukaryota; kingdom Metazoa; phylum Chordata; class Mammalia; order Rodentia; family Dasyproctidae; genus Dasyprocta; species Dasyprocta punctata. The sequence goes on along the minus strand of RJWM01004613.1, from coordinate 25,016 downwards.
TAACATGGAATAAAAATATTGAGTACCATTTATTGAGTGTTTACAATTTATTAGGTATTATCTAAGAACTTTTTTCAAGTATTGTTTAATATTCACAACAACCTTATAAGGTAGATAGATACTTTTATTGTTCTCATTTTACACATGAAAGGCCCAAGATGTGGAAAAATGAAGTAATTTGCTCAAAATCAATGGTAGAGAGAGAATTTGAATCTCTATGTCTGATTTCTGAGGCCTGTGCACAATTGCCCTTCATGGAACCATTGATGGTCAGACATGTGAAAAACAGAACAAACAAAAAACTTTTCTTAGCTTTTGCTTTTCTATTAAACCCAGTTAGCTTTTGATCTTTTATGTACACACCAAATGTACTATTTTATTAAGTGAGCTAAGTGTATACTTTTATTAATCCCTTCTGGACTATATGCTGATTTTTTTTTGTTGAACCATCCTAGTTACCTGAGGGGCCACACCACTCTTACTAAAAGTTTTCAGTGGGCATGGTAATGCTGCCTGTAGTACCAGCTACGTGCAAGCTGAGATAGGATTATTTGAACCCATGGCTTCAAGGTCAGCCTGGGCAACATAGTGAGACCCTGTCTCAAAAAGCAAAATATTTCAAGGATAAATTGCTTAGTCCCCCTCCTCCCTTCCTACCAACCAGACTGTGCCCCCTGTAGCAATTCTGAGTTTATCACTGCACGTAGTACTCAGCTATGCCTGGAGTGTTGTGTTCAGTTTCGAAAGACAGATCACCAAGTATGGAAAACACAATCATAAAAACTACAGAGGGATCTGAAATGGCACCTGAGAATCAGGAACTGTTCTCTGCCCCACCTCCCAGGGACTGGGCTGTGAGCAAGGAGAGTGTTTAGGAACATCCTGGGCAAGTCAGGCTGTGGAGATGGTAAGAGAAGCAGCAGTGTCAGGCACAAAGAGGGTCTTTTTCTTGATATCTGGAAGCAGGAGTGACTACAGGAGCTCTTAGAAGTGACACAGTGTCAGGAGCAGGTGGGATGGGTCTGAGGTGAACTCTCTCCTTCCTGGGATGTTGCAAGGCTGGTTTAGAATCTAATAGAGTTCCATTAAGGAATCAATGAGCTACATGGGAAAGGACTGTATTTTACTGGCGCTTAAAAACATGGGGATAAGGTGAGGGGGTGGGATTATGTGCTCTGAAGTAGAAAAAAATCTATGCGCTTAATGTTCCTTAGTTAAATACAATTGTGAAAGATGCTGTTGGGTTATATGACTTTAAGATTCCAACATTCTTCTTTTTGCTCCCAGTGAATTATGCCTCCTGATATTCATGCTCTTGTGCAATTCTCTGCCCTCAGATCTGGGTTCGTGACCTGCTTTATCCATCAGAGTGTGATAGGAAGGACACTGTGCCAGTTCTCAAAACCTGGGCAGCTTCCTCTTTTACACTCCAGTGGGAGCCAGTCACTGAATAGAAAATCAATTTACCAGGAACAGAGAACGTTGAGTGGAGAATGAGGAACTCAGGTCACAGCAAAGTCTGAGACCGAGGTACATGACACAGGTTGGCTGGTCCAGATGGACTCCCAGACCCCAGTGGCTGATACCACGTGAAAACGAGATGGCTGCTTCCGTCACACCCACCCCTACTGCAGAACTGTGACCCAGTAAGCAGACAATTATTCTTCAGATCATCAGTTTTTGGGATAGTTTGTCACACAGCCATAACAAAAATTAATTTAATTTATCATTAATTTTTGTCATTTTTGCCAGTTTTGTTTTGTCATTGATAAATTCTCCTTGAGTTTAATTTATATTTCTAAAAGGTTATGTTGGAATGAAATTGGCAAAAGCAAAGCACCATGCCTTGTTTTTCTCCCTGTATTGCACCGTTTCTGTCACAGGGCTTACCACTTAGCATGTGATTAAGAGACACTTGCTGAATAACTAAATGGTTCCAGTTGTAGGGAATATGTGCTGTTCTAGGCTCTCAACTGCAGAGTCACGTTCTTCTGCTCACATTTTTCTTGTGTTTTTCTTCTCCTCAAACACTTCTTGGTCTTTTATACTCTATCACCTTTGCCTGGTCTGCTCTGAACCCCTTTCTTTCTGACCCACACACATTCCTGTAAACACACGTGCACACACACACACTTCATATACATGCCTTATTTATTCTCCAAGGCCTAAACCAAATTTCAGATCCTTTCAATCAACAGACAGCTTGAATTGCTGAGCTTCCAGAAGATTCTAGCAGTCTTAGGTGACTTAGCCGTGTCATATCTGAAGTTTTTAAAAATCTATATGTCTTCCTTTTCAGACTGAAGATCTTTATATCCATGTATTTCATGTGACCTCAAAGGTACTGAGTAGGTGCTCAGTGAGTGAATGCTGACTAGGGAAGAAAAGAAGTCAGAGACTCACCAGAAAGGGTTACTCTTCTGAGAGGAGTACATTTTGACAAATGAGGGTCATTATTTCACTCCCCGTAACTGACCCACAGTTTTCCTTTCATACTTTTGTATGTCCCTTTCCTAATAAGATGCCTATTAATTTGACTGCCAACCTAAAAGCAATGCTTTGACGTTTCTTACTTTTTAACATTAGATAAAGAGCAGTTGAATAAAAGAAAGGAACAAGAATGCCCAAATGCTACCATGCTAAACGCTCAGGGTAGAACTATGTGTAAATGTGGTCCTTGCTTCAAGGGGAGAGATGAATTTTGAGAGGTGAAAAACAGAGGAAAAAACTAATGGAAGCCAAGAAGCTAACATTTGTGGCCAGCTCAGGTAGTCAGTGTGAACAGCTGCCTGTGGAGCGCCAGTCGCCGGGGTAATTAATTGGGGGAAAAACCTCACACATTGTAAAAAGTGTGGTTTAGAAGGGAACTGTAGTTCCGTAGGTTAGCAAGATGTGAATAAATTATGTTTGTACTTTTCTGCATGTCCCAAGTTTTCTGTAGTGAACATGTGTGGCTTTTAGAATCAAACATCACTTGCAAAAATGCCCTTTTAAAAACAAAAACAGAAAAACGCTCATCAGTCTAAGTGATATACTCTGGAAAGCCTAGATAGCTAGTGTTCACTCTTAGCAGTATATGTTTCTTTTGTCCTTTTGTGACAATTTGTTTTAACCTGTTGATGACATAACTTGTTGATAAGTAAAATAGCTTATGGTTAATACCTTTATATTACTGAAATTACATTATTTTACTTTGATCATAGTGGAATGTTTTGTTCCTATATTTACATGTTAAATATTCTTAGAAAAATCTTACACTCTCAATAAATCCGACACATCCCAATTTACTGAAAAGGGATGATTTAGTATGGAAAGGCCCCTATTATTTACCAACTTAAGTATGACTCCCAAGCCAGACATTTGAGATTCTTTATTGTAGACACCAGCCTTAGTTTCCCTTGTCTCTTCCCAAATTCTTACTGCTTAGAACACTTTGCTCTCTCCAATTCCTTGTTTCCATTCAGCACTCTCAGGTGGATTTCACATGCCCTTGTCTTCAGAGGTAGAACAGAGCATCAGGGAGGATCAACCTACCCACTGACTTTGGGCAAGTCAGTGCACCAAGCCTCAATTTGCTGAGCTGCAAAATGGAGTTAATAACTAAACCATTGAGTTGCTAGGCTCCAGAGAGCACTTGGTACTGTGCTTGGCATGTGAACGTTGCTGTGGAAATGTTATTTTTGTTCCCAATCAGTGCAGCAGATATTATTCCTTCTTTTTCCTGAAGCTACTTCTGAATGGTCCATTCTGAGGTGCCTTAGGGTAATTTGGGTGTTGGCCTGAGGGGTGGCATCTGTACCCCATTCTTTTCTAGTTCTCCATGAATATGGCTTTGAGCCTGGCATAGGTATTCAGCAAAATTTGGTTGACTTTATTGAATTGCAAATGCTGGTTCCTTGACTAAGTCTGAACTGCCACCTGATAGGTTTTAGAATTTTAATGATCAGAAGGCTCACAACTGAAGGAGAATAGCAAGTTTTACTTTCCCACTGAGCCCTCCTTGGGGTGTTGTGAATAATCAGAGCAGGAGCAATTCCTGTTTATGTTTCAGTGGGCTCTGTTCATTCCACCCTAATATTCCCAACAGCTCCTTAATAATTCCAAATTGAATCTCTTAGGCAACCTCTTGTTAATTATTAATACACCACCTTCTGTTTCTGGATATGATTGCTCTAATCATGTTCCTTTCAAGTTAATGAATTTCCTACTGCAATTTGAAGATATTAACTATGCATTGGCCCAAATGTCTTCCTGCAAGAAGAAAATGTTTTTCAGAAATGTAGATCAGAGAATTAAAATGTCATTTCCTCAGTCACACTGCTAGAGGCACATACCTCTGCCACCACAAAAACATATTTAGAAATCCAAAACTTTTCAGCATACCTGCCTGGCTGCACCAGCAGATAGAACCACCTGCTGGAGGAGAGAGACTTTTCAAACAAGACATTGGGCGTGCTGTGAGAGGACACTAGATTTGATGTTAAGACATCTGCTTTTATACTCTAATTTTATTACTACTAGGGGGCCCCCACATACAAGATACTGTGTAAACTATGATACGTTACTCTTGAATAAAATGTTCTTATTTACATGGTAGCCACTCATTATTAGAGTCTGTTTTTCCAAGAGGGGGGAGCGAAAATGAATGAAATAGAATGTTGACATAGAGCTCAGCTTAAAGACAACAAATAACCAGTATTTAAATAAAACATAAAAGATATAAAAATAGTAAAACCAAGTATGATATTATGTTTTACATAAGAATACTTTTTCAGGTAACAAATATCCCCATTTTAATGTGAAATGGGATTCAGTTTACAAATTATATGTTATCGATTTTGTACAATTCAGTTATACTTTAATTTTTTTTTTGTACTGGAGATCGAAATCACAACCTCACACCTGCTAGGCAGGTGCTTACACCACTGAGCTAAATCTCCAGCCCTATTTTTTTTTTTGAGACAGGGTCTCACTATGCAGTTCAGGCTGGCCTTGAACTTACTTTGTAGCACAGGCTGGTCTTGAACTCACAATGATTCTCCTGCCTCAGCCTCCTGAGTGCTGGGATTAAAGGCGTGCGCCACCACGCCTGTCTTAATTTTTTCACTATAATAGGAAAAGAAACATCCAGAAATTGTGGAAATCCTGATATTTTTTCCTTTGGATTACTGTAATATTAGGATCAAGTTTAACTCAAACACTATTTATGACTCCATTAGGGAAAAAGGAACATTTTAGTATGTTTGGTTTAAATGTGCTAGGGGGACAGTTTAACCTCTCATGAACCTAAGAAGAATAATTCCAAGGATATTCAATTTTTCTGATTGGCAAGAAAATCTGTGTAATATGCAGAGTGATGGATTAACTTAATTCAAAGCTGGTGAGCTCACTGTACAACCTAAGTGACAAAATCCAATTTCCTAAATAAAAACATTTTTATGACTTAGGGGAACACACACAATTTCCTGTATTAAACAGTTTACTTTTATAGATGGCTAAACTGTTTTTTATACCTTGCTTCCTCCCATTAAGTACTAGTAAACACACAGAGAAGATTTTATAATGAAGGAAATAGAATATGCTCAATAAATCTGTCTATTCTTAAAAGACCTTTCCCTTACCTGAATATATGTTTATACCAGGACCCAACAACTGATTAATCTCCTAGCTTTCTCCTTTCCCAAGGAAAGTAGTAGCTGGACGTTTCAATTTTATAAGGTCTTTACTGAATACAATTTAGATTTGTGTGTCAATAAATAAGTCATCCCAAGGAATCAAAGCCTGTAGCTTCTCGTTTCCCCAGCACTGATACATGACTTTTCCCAGTACACTGTGTGACGTCACTTCTCAGGCTGTAAACTGGAGAAGAGATTGAGGGGACCATGTTGAACCACCTTTTCTCTAAGGGACATGCAAATCATGCCTTCTGTACAGCTATGTGCTAGAAGACCTACATCCTGGGGTAAGGCCAGCAGCAGGGTCTGTGAAGAGGGCCTGACTGTAAGACTTCACCCCCTTCAAAGATCAAGCAGGTCATAGTCGTGTGTGTGTGTGTGTGTGTGTGTGCGCGTGCGCGTGTGTGTGTATGTGCCTCTCTGTGTGTGTGTGTGTGTGTGTGTGTGTGTGTGTGTTGTTAGGGATTGAACTCAGGGCCTCAGGCTTTTAACACTTTTTTAAACATATTTTGAGATAGGGTCTTGTTAAGTTGCCCAGTGTAGGCTCAAACTTGGGATCCTCCTGTCTCTGTGTCAGACAGGGTGCTATCTTAATTTAGGAAAGCAATAGTAGATATTTTTCCTAGGTGGGTGTTAAGGTCATTAAAAATGAACAAGCAACAAACTGACCAAGTTCTTGCCTCTTCTCTAGTTCACATCTCTACTTTCCCCTGCCCTGCTTCTGCTAGGAGCAACGAATATAGCTTCCGTGGGCTGTGGGATATTTCAGAGGGATGGTGAGTTGGACATCTCTAGAGACTTCTCAAAGGAAAGGTTTGATTAGACTGGGATTCATGTGGGCATGTGTGGTGAGGTGGTAGAGATCTTTAGACCCTCAAAACTCAGCACTTCCAATGCACCACTAGCACAGCCACAGCCTATCAGGCATATTTCCATGTTCTTCCTAATGCAGCCCTTTCCTTGGAGATCAGCTCTGTTAAGCAAGCATTTATTCAGGTGATCCTTCATTCTTTTCTGCTGGGTAGTAGCCCAGGCCCTGTTGCAACAGGTGTGAGACTGCCTGAGCAGCTCTGCATACCTCATACTGCCCTGTCTTTTTTAGAACAAGTTAACAGCTAGTGTTGTACTAATGTTGCAGAAAAACCAGGATCAAACCAAATGGAAGACTTCTTGCACCAAGGAGTCTAGAAGGCAATGTTTATTGATCTCATGCTGGTGGACTGTTGGAAATCAGTTCCAAATCACCAACTACAAGTCACCTTAGAGTACAGTTTAAATACAGTTTGCAAGCAGGAAGCACAAGGCTGATGGCAGGTTATTATATGATAGTTACATGAATTAAGTCACACACTATCAAGCAAGTTAGTTCTAAATAGATTTACTTAAAAGGAATTGTTTGCCATAGTAGAGGAACATCCTGGGAGCAAGGAGAGAGGGCTTGAGTGGGGCAAGTATAATTAAAAGTGTCCTTGACTGGACCAGCCTGTCCCAAATATGAAGTCCTTGAAGCAAGTTGGAAACAATATATATTCTAACTAAGGAAAAACATAAGCTTGACACAGTCAAGCTGACCCAGTGTATTATCAAAGCAAAGCAGCTTGATGCAAACAGTCAAGGCTGACTGAATTTAGCAGGCTATGTGACAAGCTGCAGGACCATGATCAGAGGCCACCAATTGATTTTTAACATGTAATGTAATCTCTGTAAGTTTGCTATAACTGTGCCCTTACTATTTTATAATTGTGCCCTTACATTCCCCCATGCTGTTATTATAGAAGATATTCTTCTTCCTCAGTTTCCCAAATTTCTTCAGTACTGGTAAGGGGAAGTATCTGGTAAGGGGAAGTAACTACAAAAGGAGTTGGTGGTGCATAGCTTCAAACTGTTCAGATATGAAGCATGTCGAAATGTGGATCATGCAAGGGCCTAGAAATGTGGATCATGCAAGGGCCTAGAAGAAGAAATGCCAAAATAGCCACCAAGGGATGGCTCCAGTCCATGAGGGGAAAAAAATCAAAAGATCTCCACTAGGAAGAGCTCCCATAGGATTTGGAACTGTATGCTTGAGGCATTCTCACAGCTGATGGGAATTGTCTCTTACTATTCCTGACTTGTTGGCATAGTAGCAGCACTCTTTCTCCAGGAAAAAGGAGGTCCCCTCATATTGGCCTGTCAGGAGATCTAAGACTCTTCAATTTTGGAGAACAACTAGAGCTAAGGAGTCTGTTTGATCCTGCAGCATGTCTATGGAGGTTTGTATGTTGGCAAAATCTGTAGCAAAGTGAGCACTGAACTGTGAGTATTGCTTTTGGCTTACAATCATACTTTAGCACTGAGTGTCAAACTCCCTACTATTTCTAGTCCAGATAATGCAGGCATTATCATTGGGTCACATTTTTGATGTAATTGATGGGCATATGTGGGTCCTCCTTGTCCTGAATAAACAGAGAGGTCAGGTACCAGGAAAGCAAGTGCACAAAGACTCATTTTGGTGCAATCAAACACTTGATGTAACCCATCAGCACAAACAAAGGAAGTCCCTAGAGGAGCTCAGAGAACCTGAGGTGACAGTCAAAACACCCATACAGTCAGCAGATGCATTTTGGCCCTTACTGGATCCCAGGAAGCAGGAAGCATTTCCCCATACCATCACAGGATGGGGCTGCAGTAAACGGTCAGGAACATTAGTGTAATTGTTTAGAATTATTTTGAATGAGACCCAGAGCTCCATAAGATAGAACTGAAAGAGAGACACAAGCCAACAATCTTTGCCTAAGTCAGAGTTTACAGCTTTGAGGACCCAATGGGTGCCATTGACCAGATGTAGGAGATCAGGAGTTGGGGGACCCATGTTTTTTACAAAGGTGCAGGGGCCAATGAAACACTGGTGGTCTTGGGTGTGGCCTATTCTTGCCGCTGGTCTGCACAAACTTACCACCAATCAGATAACATCCCCTAGGAGACTGCTGTTTCTGCTCCTCTCCCGGGATACTGCCCTCCCCTTTCTCCCTATTGGCCCACAACCCTTACAGACCTAAGTCTGCCTAGATACTGCCACCTTCCTCTCCCTCATTGGCTCTCACTCCCCATTGGCCCGCACCCTCTATATAGCCTGCTGTACTTCCTCAATAAATCGGATCTGCGCCATCAGCCTGATCTCCGCGTCTCCTTTGCCGCGCTGGCGCGGTCCTGCCTGGGGTGAGGCCCATGAGGCCTCATTGGGGATGGAATCCTAATGTGGGACGGGAGTACAGAGGATATTCAGACCTTTCTGAGTTTTAAAATAAGCTGTGAGTCTTGTCTCTTTCCATCTACCTGGACTTTTATCCGATGTTCTGATGACCAGTCTCGATGGGAGGGATCTGGAATAGTGTGTTGTAAAGGGTGACAAGTTCCCTTCCAGCAAGTTGTGATAGAGAGGAATTGAGCTAAAAGACCATCTTTGGATCCACCCCAGTCTATAACACAATCCTGTCTGGGGCAGAACATAGATGAGAAAGTGGGCTTGCATTGCATTTTGGCTTGTCACCATTCTGGACAGACTTATTATTGGAATGATAGTCTCATTCCCAACTTAATAGGGTGAGGAATAGTGACAGTTTTCTTAGTCCAGAGAGCTAGTCTGAGCTGGACATGTATCAAAATACACACATGCTTTAGGCTGTGAGGAGTCCCATTTGGTCTGATTATGAATAATCTTAGGGCTTGCACCTTCAGTTTAAACCTGGAATTCCCAGTGTACTGAATTTCCATGTACTCCTAAAATGTTAATACATATTATCCATAAAGAGGGTCATTTTTGCTTTAGGTGCAGGCAGCTAAAGGTAAGCAATCCAAGAATTATGTTTATGTAGCGGAGGACAGAGGCAGTCTTTCCATGGGGTTACAAGTCTGCTGTTGTTGTGGCCCAGAGAATGATATAAACACTGAGTTTAACAGGAGACATGGAACTAAAAACCAAGCAGAATAACAATACACTGAACCTACAACTTGACAAAACAGATCAAGGTACCTAAAACAATTGTCACACCAATATAGAAAGAAATGAAGCCAATTTTGTGGTAATCTTTCCAGTCCTCTGGAGATACAGCCCAGAGTCCTGTAGCAAGCATTAAAAACAATTAGAGAAGGAGAATTAAAACCCAAACAGGATAACAAAACCTCAGTCAATTATGGTAGGTACTCAGGTATACAATGTCCTTTCAATCTTCAGCCGTGCATTGACCTGCTGGCTTCTGGAGTGGCAGAAGCAAGGCTTTGGGTGTGTTGTCTCTGCAGGGTTGTCTTTAGAGGATTTGACTCATTAGGGCAGGCCTTTCAGCAGTCATCAGGATGATCTTGCTTGATCCTGGAGTGAAGGATCCAGGGCTGGATCGCTGCCACTTTTACTGTGATAAGAGTGGTCAAAACAATTAAGAAAGTCTCCCTTCAAATTGGGGATATAGGGTCCTTTTTCCAATCTTTGACTCAAACCATACAACCTGGATTGTGTGTGTGTGTGCAGATGTATTTGTGGATATAGGTGATCTCTCTGCTATATTCTTATATATCTTGGAGAAAGTTTTCCCTAACTGAATAAGCTGTTCTTGCAAAGTGATATTTCCAACTGGTGTAAATCCCCTTAGGGGCTTTTAATTAATGGTGGGGACCTCTCAAACAGGACTTCAAAAGGGCTGTATCCAGTGGTCGTAGGTGAAATCTTGACTTTCAAGAGAGTCACAGGTAACAAGTCCCCCATGGAGTTTGAGTTTCTTGATAGTATTTTGTCAGTATTGGCTTTAGGGGGCTGTTTCTTCACTCTACTTTCCCAGAGCTCTGGGGCCTATAGGCAGTATGGAGATTCCATCTGATTTTTAGTTCCTTGGCTAGTTTCTGAGCTATTTCTGTCACAGATGACAGCCCATTATCACTGTACATAGTCAGAAGCATCCCATATCTGAAAATAATTTCTCTTAATAAAACTGTCACACTTCAGATGCTTTTTCAGTCTTTGTAGGAAATGCCTCTGTCCAGCCAGAATAAGCACAAACAAGAACCAGCATATACTTGTAGCCCTGGCACAGTTTAACTTCAGTAAATTCTATTTGGAGATGCTCAAATGGAGAAAGCCCCATGTGTTGGATTCCATGCAGTGGTTGGGGGCCTGTTGAGGCCTCAGTCCTTGCACAGATTTGACATCTTTTGCTGATGGCTACACGAGTTGCTGTCAATTTTGGAATATAGTAATATCAACCCAGCAGATAGGCCATAGCAGACTTCCCTTCATGGGTGATGTCATGGAGATGTCCCATCCAGGTGTAGGCTAACTCCTTTGGAATGATCATTTGATCACCTGGTAGGGCCTAGACACCATTTGGGCTCACATTAGCCCATTCCTGCTGTGCCCATGCTATTTCTTCTTCAGTGTAATGGAGAGGGACGCACTGTATTGAAAGCATACCACAAATCTGTAAATATTCACCTTTTTGTCCTTTGCCCAATTGAGGTCCTGTATGAGTACCCAGAGCTTGGCCTGTTGAGCTGACCAATTCTGGAGAAGAGGTCTGGCTGGGAGCACATCTTCAGTGGTAACAACAGCATAGACTGCCTGACCTTGTCCACCTTTAACAGAGCTACTTCCATCTGTGAATAAGGTGTACTCAGTGTCTGCCATATGCTTCATCTGGAGGTCAGGGTGGCTAGTGAAGGGCTCATCTGTCAGTGCAAAGTGATCACGATCTGGCTGCCAGAGATCTGTGGGCAAATAGGTGGCTGGATTTAGAGTCTTTATTGGCTGGGAGGTGAGTTGGGGATTCCCGACAAGCAGCCGTTGGTAGTGGGTGATGCAGCTGTTTGAAAGCCACTGGTGTCTTTGACTATTGAGAAACTTAAGAACTGCATGTGGCACCTGGACAGTCAGGTTTTATCCCAAAGTCAATTTATCTGCCTCCTTAATCAGTTGGGCAGTTTTTGCAAGTGTCCATAAACAGGGAGGTCACTCGCTGAATACTGAGTCTACAGTCTTAGATATGTAGGTGACTGGTCTTTCTCAGGGACCCACCATTTGGGTCAAGACTCCCAAGGCAACACGTTGCTTCTTTCTTTTTTCTTTCTTTCTTTCTTTCTTTCTTTCTTTCTTTCTTTCTTTCTTTCTTTCTTCTTTCTTTCTTTCTTTCTTTTTTAATTTTAGAAAAACAGAAAAAAAAAAGGTAGAAGTAATACAGAATTAAAAAAAAAACCAAACAGTAAGAAATCAATACTAGTTAATATATTACATATTGTTGCCGGGCGTAGTGGCGCACACCTTTAATCCCAGCAACTGGGAGGCCGAGGTAGGTGGAGCATTGTGAGTTCGAGGCTGGCTTGGGCTACAACGCGAGCGCAAGGCTGGCCTGAGCTACACAGTGCGACCCTGCCTCAATATATATATATATTACATATCGTTATTTTAGAAATAGTTGTTCAAGTTACAAAATCTAGGCATAAAAAAATCAGACAATCAAGCAATGACAACACAAACTATTCTTTCTAATGAACTAACAGAGAATTAGTAGTATAGTATCTATTTTGCATACTTATACATAGTTATATGTGTATATCTAAAAACATACAATCTTTTCTTTTCTTCCATTTCTCCTTTAACACATTGTTTCTTGCCCACAAACAGGTTGAAGAGGTGAGTCATGTCTGGAATTTCTAAAGCTGGGGCTGAGGTCAGAGCTCTTTTGATTTGTTTGAATATCTCAGTTTCTTCCAAAGTCCAATTTATTGCATCTCTTTCAGTCACAGGTTTTTTTTTTTAACATGTCATAAAGTGGTCTGGCTTTTTCAGCATAACCAGATGTACAAATTTGGCAGAAACCAGTTGCCCCTAAAACTCTCTGAGTTCCTTTTTGTTGTTAGGCTGCAGGATGGAGTAAATGACTTCCTTTATTTCTGAGCCTAAGTATTGGAACCCCTTCTCTAAATCAAGTCCTAAATATCTGACTTTCTGCTTACAGATTTGAGCCTTTCTCCAGGAGACTCTGTACACATAAGTGATGGAGGAGGGCCTGTGTATCCCTCCAACAATCTTCTTTACTGGGGCTTCTGATCAGGATATTATCAAAATACTGCAGAAGAATACAGTGGAATCTGCTGTGGGGGAATTTGGCTACATTGGGCACTAAGTTTTCCCAGAATATTATGCGAGAATTTTTGAACCTTTGAGGGAGGTGTGTCCATGTAATTTGTCCCTTGTGCCCTCTATCAGGGTCTTCCCATTCAAAGGCAAAAAGCAGTTGACTGACAGGAGCTATTGGAAGGCAGAAGAAAGCACCCTTTAAATACAGGCAGGTGAACCAGGTAACATCAGCAGGGAGGAGGCTCAGAAGGGTTCAGAACCAGTGGTGTAATGTTACAGTGACTGCATTAACAGTGTGGAGATCTTGTACTGGCTGATTGTCCCCATTAGACTTTTAAACTGGTAGCAGCAGAGTATTTCAGGGTGACTGGCAGTCTATTAAAACCCTGACTTATTTAAGTCTAGAAATGTGGGACTGAATTCCAAGGTGAGCCTCTCGGGACATGGGATACTGCTTGATGACAATGGGAGTGGTTCCTTGGTGAAGTCCAATCATTAAGGGGGCATGGTTAATGGCTAGCCCTGGTAGCAAATTTTCTGCCCAGACATCTGGAAATGTGGTTCTTAGACCCTCAGGATTACAGTATTTGGGCATTTCTATTTGATAGAGTCACCACTCTTCTTCGCAGGGCATGGTTGGAGTCAACGTCAAGTCTGAAGTTGGAGGCCCAAGGGTAAGAGTGGCAGGTTAACTAGGAGCTTGGCCCAGGAAAGGGATGGGGCATTCAGGATGTATAGAAGTTCATATTTGATGAGGTATCCTCCAAGCTCAAAAGATCTGCTTTATCAAAATCTTTTTGCAGTGAGAGTGCCAGTAGCCCCCATTACTTGGGTTTGTCAAGATATCAAGGGGCAACAGGTAGGGTGACAACTGACTATTCAGCCCCACTGTTGACCATGAAAGTCACTGGTTTTCTCCTGTTTTCTTTGTGACCATAGGCTCCCAGGGGCCCAATCTGATAGAACCTGGTCTGTCCTAGTCAGTGTCATTAAAAAGTGAGAGCAGGGGTGTGGAGGACCACCTGGACAATGCTCCTTGAACCAAGAGCAATTATCTCTACTTTGGCTAAACCTAGTGCTATTTCAATGTACTGATATGTACAGAGCTGGCTAGGCCATTTCATTTTCCCTCCAAATGCCTCTAAGCAATGTATATGTGGCTAGCTGACATGCTGATGCATAATCTTTAAAGGTAGGTTACAGTTGCTGTTTCCCCATCCTATGACTCCAAAAGCATGATTGAGCCTGGCAGGATGAAGAGCTATGGCTCCAGGGCTGTCAGCTGGGACTGAGCCTCAAGATAAGAGGCTATGACTTCCCAGGGCAGAAAAGTTTACACATTAGAGCTGAAGCACTGGCTCCGAAAACATTGAATGCTACCTCAATTGTGTTATGCAGATTAGTCTTTCTGATAGCCTTCTCTCTGCATCTTGCAGAGGTGCTTTCAGGCCTCCTAGCTAGCCCAGTTCACAATACTCATGTATTTCCTGCCATTCTCATAGTCATTCGTCCTCAAGCCACTCCCTTCTTTAAGAATTAATAGAATTCGTGTTGGGCCTTGGGTAGGGGCCTTTGTTCTGGTGAACCACTAGTTTGAATGAACCCAGGACCTCCTTGGCTCCCCATAACAATAAACATGCCTTAGTGTCTTCATTCTCACCATGGATTGCACTGGAAGTGGTAGATTGGAATTAACTCACTAGCATTCTAGTAATTGTTCCATGGGATTACAAATATAAACTTCGTGAACTGAGATGAAGTTCAGGAAAAGGCTCTTTATACAGGAGTTGAGGTGGTAGCAGACTTAATGCTTTGGAAGCCTGCTGATCCTTCAGGTAGCAGGGACATTTGTCTTTCCAATGTCCAAATAGTTTGCGTCAGGAACTTGCTTAGGGTTAGGATATATGGACAGCCACCTATTTTGAATTGAGGCCCCTGTGAGATCTGTTGCCTTGGTTTTAGGAATGCTGTTGACCTATTTGGAACCCTTTGAGGAGTGATTTTCCCACAGTTGCAGCCAAGAAAGCAGTCTGATCACATTTACGCTCTTTCGTTTCCTTTCTGTCTCAGTTTATAAAAAACCTTTTGAGCTATCTGGAGCAGCTGACAAGCATTCATGCCAGGAAAACCTTCAATCTTTTGGATTTTCCTCTGAATATCAGAGGCATACTGTGACACAAAACCTGAATTCACTATCTGTTGATTTTGAGGAGCCTCTGGATCAAATGGGGTGTAGGTTTGATAGGCTTCCCACAGTCTCTCATAAAATTTCAAAGGACTTTCATTCAGGTCTTGGATAATATCAGCAATCTGAGACATGTTTATAGGCTCCTCCCCCCACTTGCATTCCCTCAAAGAGAGCTTTCCAATATTTGGCCAAAACTGTACGACTGGCTTCAGTATTACCATTCCAGTTCGGCAGTTTAGCAAGTAAGGCAGTATTTACCCACGCCTCAGGTTCAACAGCATCATCTGGAACTTGAATCTTTAGCCAAGCTTGCACTCCCTCAAAAATGCAAGCCTGATCCTCAATGTTCAAAAGTCAGGAGAATTTGTCAGCAGTCTTCCCAAGTCAGCTGATGTGTCTGGGAGATCAAGGTCAGGAGCTTGATCATGGCTTGGGAATTTCCTGAGTATGAAGGCATATGATGTCTCCAGTTGAGATCAGTGGAACTAAAAGGCTGATAGTATAAAGCAGATGGTTGATTTGGTCCCTTTATGCTGGGACACTCCAAGGGGCATGTGGAGATGTGATGAGTGGAGCTGGTGAACAATGGGGCTCAATGCAGGTGACTCCTCAGGGCTAGGTGGTAAGGGAATGGTCAGTGGGGATGGAGCAATGGAATCAGGCAATGCAGGTGATGGCTGGTCAGGAGCTACAGCTGCCTCCAGGGTTGGTGGTGAAGGGTCTGGCAGGTTTGCATGGCCACCCATGTATGGAGGAGAGAAGTCTTTATCAGGGTCACTGGGCAGGATGGTGTAAATCTTCTTGGCTTTAGTCTTTGGGACTCTCTTTATGGGGGAACCTTGGTTCAGTTGATCAGCCTTGATCACTGGAGAGTTCTTTTTTCTTGGTAAGCACAAGCCCAGAGCCATAGTGAGGAATTTTTACATAGTTCCAGCTATTCATCAATATAAGGGAATTGATAAGGATGGCCTCTTGGTGCAGGATCTGTCACTTTATCCCAAACTCAGCAGATGATCTTCACATTAAGGGTTCCTTCTGGTGGCCAAGGGGGCATAAGTATGGCCAGTCAGTCTCACAACAAGTATGGAGTTGCCAAAGTTTCATTTTCACTCTGTAGTTTGCTGAGAAGCCTTTCTTGAAGTTTTCTACCATGTAGTCTAACACAGTGGGCTTAGCCTGACTTACACCCATTCTAACTCCCTATGGTGTGTGTAGTGCACTCTTGAACAGCGTCGTGATAAAGAGTCAGAGCCTCTCCCAATGGAGAGACCACTCAGATGCCCTCCTGGCTGTCCCCTTGTGGGGATTTAGGTGTGACTTAGCTAAGGATGGTGTGAGGCCTCTGTTATGCCATACGTCAATCACTACAGAACCACAGGTGGGGGCTCAATCAAGCATCGTAGCCAGTGTGTCCCAGTCTTGGTGCACAGACAGAACAGCCTATTGCTTATGCTATTTGCTCTCACTTAGTCCACACTTGCATGCATAAGGACTCAGAAGTTAATACAGTCCTGCCCTCAATCCCGAGTGCAAACTCTAACTGGAACAATATCTGCAGCTGACTACTCTGACTAAAATTTGAACAGGAACAGGTGACTGTCAAAGTCATCAGGAGTAATCAGGTTCTCAGCTATCCAAAGATGGCAACAAGGAGGTAACAAGGCTAACTGCAGTATAAATCCCAGGGTAGGTCTACCTTGTTGAATGGCCTGGTCTGGTCACATTCTAACTCCTCCCAGGGTCCAATGAAGTCTCCACTGCTATGCCAGGGCCCCTTCTCTCAACTGCCAAGGAGACTCAGAAAATTCTGGAGGGTGTACCTTCCTGTTTGCAGATTGGGGGATGGGTCCATGCAGTGGCCAGCAGGCCTACACCAGTAGCCTAAGTGGTCAACAAGGTGTCTTCCTGGCCAATGCACCAGAAATGTTGCAGAAACACCAGTATCAAACAAAGTGGAAGACTCTGCACCAAGCAGTCTAGAAGCAATGTTTATTGGTCTCACGCTGGTGGGCTAGTGGGAATCGGTTCCAAATCACCAACTGCAAGTCACCTTAGAGTGGAGTTTAAATACAGTTTGCAAGCAGGAAGCACAAGGTTGATGGCAGGTTATTACATGACTGTTGCATGAGTTAAGTGACATATTGTCAGGCAAGCTAGTTCTAAAAGGATTTACTTAAAAGGAATTGTTTGCCATAGTAGAGGAACATCCTGGGAGCAAGGAGAGAGGGCTTGAGTGGGGCAAGTATAATTAAAAGTGTCCTTGACTGTACCAGTCTGTCCCAAATATGAAGCCCTTGAAGCAAGTTGGAAACAACATATATTCTTCTAACTAAGGAAAAACATGAGCTTGACATAGTCAAGTTGACCCACTGCATTACCAAAGAAAAGCAGCTTGATGCAGACAGTCAAAGCTGACTGAATTTAGCAGGCTAACTATGTGACAAGCTGCAGGACCATGGTCAGAGGCCACTAACTGGTTTTTAACTTGTAATATAATATCTATAAATTTGCTATAACTGCACCCTTACTATTTTATAACAGTGTCTTTACACTAATGCAAACCTAGAAATGATGTGGAAGGCAACTGTGGTCTATTAAGATTGCTGTATATCCCCTCCTACCATCAGACCATAATTTTTTGCCAAATTTAAGTGTATTTCTTTAACTGACTTCTTCAACTCTGTGATGTCATTGATTCAAAAAATCTGGAGAATGTGGGGGTTTATAGATTACATTTGAGTGCTGCTTCTTCAGGGAAAGAAGTCTCTATTTCAAAGGTAGTCTCTATTTCAAAGAGTGCTGGAAATTCAGCAGAAGTCTATTGTACTTCCTCCACCCCATCATGACAACAGTTCAACCTAGTGAAGTTTCTTTTTTATGCTCAGTTTGGCTTTCATTACCTTCACTTTTTGAAGCACTTGTAATTTGGTAACTAACTTTCGAACTGTAGAGACTTAGCATTCTCCAACCCATAATTACATTCTTAAGAATCCAGAGCCCTTAGAGAGTGATCCTTTGCATTCTTTCCAACTATGGTGGAAGTTCTCTACATTAAGAACTGTTGATCTGTTATGGGACCTCTGCTTGGAAGTGATGCCTAAAGATTCTGCTCGTGTGACTGGGATGGCATGAACTCATATATCTGCCTTGGTTGAGGTGGGCTGTTCCTTGGGAGAGATGTTCTTTATGAGCAATTACAGTAATGGTGACATTGGCCAGAGGCAGCCTCAACTGGGGTGGAAGCATGTGTGAGGCACTCCTACCTTCTGTGTACAGCCCTGCAGCACCCCTTCTTGCTTCTTCTGAAAGAATGGTCACATGTGACAGATCTTCAGCCTTGCAAGTACCCTCTGTAGCCCCTTGGCCTGATGCCTTATGCAATGGTTCCAGGCCAAGAGCTGTTAGTGTGGGGGACCCCTGCCCAGAGTCAGATCATGGCAATGGCCCAATGTTAAGTGTTCTTCATGGCCTGGCCTTGCCTCTTCTCTGCTACAATAAAAAATTCAATGCAGTAATTCCATAGCCTATTTCCCAAGAGCCCTCCCTACTCCTTTGGGCCTCCAGGGAGACAGAGTTGTTGGATCATTACTCTGAGTAGGGGCTGAGTGAAACCTTTCTCTCTTGAGTGCTGTCTTGTGTGGTAACCACCAGCCACAGCTAGCAACTGATTTCTTTAATCTAACTCGTCTAAATTAAGATGTGCTGGGGCTGGCTATGTGTGCAGCAGTAGAGTACAAACGTAGCACATGTGAGATACTAGGTTCAATCCCCAGCATTGCTATCCTCCCGCAAAGTGCTGTCAATGCCTAAAATGCCCTGTGAATTTTGAATATGTAGTACAAAATAAAGAGGGGGGTTTCCTGAGTCACAGTTTGGGGCATAACTATAGTATAAAGGCACACCTATACAATAGCAAACTTATAGGTATTTCATCATAAAAACTAGAAATCAATTAGAGGCCTGTGACCATGCTCCTGCAGCTTGTCATGTAGCATACCTCCTAACTTCAGTTAGCCTTGATTGTCTACATCCAGATAAGGCACTGAATCAACTTGAATGTGTTGCTAGCTTCAGGAACTTCAGGTCCAGAACAGACTGACCTGGTCAAGGACACATTTGACTCTGTTTTTCCTGCAAAAAAACAAAGCAAAACAAAAAAAACCCAACAAAACTAAACAGAACAATCAACAATAAAACAAAAAACAAAAAACCCTCCCATCTCTCCCTTCCCTCTTTGTTATAAACAATTTCTTTTAAGTAAATCTATTTAGAATGACCTGATAATGTATGTAACCAATCATATAATAACCTTCCACGTGCTTTTTACTTCATGCTTCAAAGTGCATATAAGTTTCTGTTTCACTCTCAGTCACTGCTGGTGATTTGGACAGTTAATTTTTCCCCAACCTGTTGGTGTTATGATCAATAAACATTGCCTTCTAGATTCCTCAGTGCAAAAAGCCTTCCATCTGGTTTGATATTTGTTTTTCTGCAACAACAGAAACCTCTGTACTGAACTGGAATAGTTCAGGCAAACTGGGACAAGTCCAGTAACGGAGGTGGGACTAGAAGTGAAGTAGCTACTGAGTGAAGTGCAGGTGGGAAGAGGGGCAGGGGGCTGGAATGGGAGAAGATTCACGGGAAAGCTGAGGAATAAAAGAGCCTTTCTCCTTCACTCACCCTCCCTTGGAGCAGCAGCTGTCTTTAGAATGGCTGAAGAGCAGAAAAGGCAGAGAGTGTGTAGGCCAGTGTAGTGGGCTGTGCATTTATTTGTGGGCCTCTCAGCTTTACCTGCTGTGTGGATCCTGTACAGCACATGCAGCCAAGGATAAAACCTCTCCTCAGGGCTGCTTAGATCCATCAGGGCTCTCACAGCCCCCCGCCACTCATCAGTATGAGACAGACTGTCCATTCCTATAACTCCTTCCCTAAAAGGAACAATTCCACCATCCAGACTATCATAGGCAAGTGTGAACATGGTTATTATTAGCATTATAAAAATCAAGAAACCCTCCTCCTGAATTAGCAGGGTTTTTTTTTCTATTATTTCCCTAGTACCCGGGGCAGGGGATGGGGATAAGACAGCTGTCCACGCCTGTTAACCCGTGTAGCTGGGTGGAAGGCACAGCATTGCAGTTCAGAGCCCTCTCTAGAAGAGCGCAGCTTCTCAGGGGAAGCAGCACCGAGTCAGTCACTGATGGTTGGAGAAAAGCACACATTCCAAAACGTTCTGTATGCATGGGTCAGGGCGGGGGGTGGTGTGGAAGTCTAAATCTGGATTTTAAAAAGTGTGTCTGGTGGTCATCCTGTCCTGTAGCCCTCACCCTGGATGTGAATCAGTCACCCAGAAGGCCCTAATGATTGAGATGCCTGGGCTACACCACGGACCACTGAAGTCAGCTTTTTTAGTAGGCAAATTTCAGTCTTTGTTCTTTCCAAAAGCTCCCCCAGGAAGCAGGAGCATGAGAACTTGTCTAGCTTACTGGAGGCCTTGGGTTGATCCTCAGTGTGCAAAAAACCCAAACAGTAACAAGAAAAGGGTAAAGATGACCCAGATACTACACTTTAAAAAGATTTAAAAGGGTATTGATGAAGACACTATGCTAAGAGAAATAAACCAGAAATGAAAGGAAAAATTCCATATGATTCCATTTCTATGAGGTTCTCAGAGTTGTCAGATTTATCAAGATCAGAGTAGAACAGTAGATGTTAGCAGTAAACATACGGAAAGAGCCATGAACTTGTCTTTGGAGCTGTGAGCAGAGAGGGAAGTGAGTGTCTACAGGGTCCTGTGGGTTCTGCACAGGATGCCAGTGTGTGTGGAGGGGCCAGAGAGAGCAGTGGGCCACCTACCTTCACTGCCAGCCCAGGAACCCCCAGCCACTCCCTGCACACACAGCCAGGGGAGCTGTTTAGGCATTCTCCACCGCCCTAGCCTTTGGGACTGTCCTCAGTCTGAAGGAAAAGCCACAGCTGCTCAGTGACCAGAGGAGGGCAGCAGCGTACCTTCCTTTCACCTTCCAAGAGCCATTCGTCCAACACAGAATGGGTTAGGATTTCCAGGCCACCCTTGGAATTCTCATACCAAGAACGCCTTTGTTCTGTTACTGCTGGGGGAATAGAGGGTATCACTCTTTTCAGCAAAGGCATGACATTTTTTTCATTCCTATCTCTAGCTTTTAAATAGGTATTTGTTGAAGCCTTTAGATGTGTTTTGTTGCTAAGCACCTAAGGGGCACCCTTCCTAGTTATGGGGCAGCAGTAATCAGCTTTCTCATTGGTCTGGCTGCAGCTGTGTCTCTGGACTGCTGAGGTGACCCTGCCCAGCCTACTCTCATTGACCTGGACTGCCCGGGAAGGGTTTCTTTCAGTTTTCTTGGACTGGCTAATTCTCTTTCACTGTTTCACTTTGTGTATGTGAGTGTTTTGTCTGTTTATAAATCCATCATTTTAGCCACTTTAAAGTGTACAATTCAGTGGCAATTGGTGCATTCCTAATGTTGTGCAGCCATCATTGTGATCTAATCCCAGAACATTTTTATCACCCTAAGAGGAAATTCTATACCTTGTAATCAGTCACTCCTCATTTCCCCTTCTCCTAGTCCCTGACAACCATTTATCTGCTTTCTGTCCCTATGGACTCACCTGTCTTGCACATTTCATATAAATGGAATAATACAATATGTGGGCCTTCTGTGTCTGGTTTCTTTCACTGGGCATGTTTTCAAGGTACATCCACATCATAAAATGTTCTTTGTTCCTTTTAATGGCTCAACAATATTCCATTGTACGGATTTAAAACATTTTCTTGCTTCATAGATCTATTGGCGGAGATTGAACTCACAACCTCGCACCTGCCAGGAAGGTGCTTAGCCACTGAGCTAAATCCCTAGCCCTATTTTTTAAGACAGATTCTTACTATGCAGTTCAGGCTGGCCTTGAACTCACTTTGTAGCCCAGGTTGGTCTCGAACTCACAATGATCCTCCTGCCTCACTGTTGGTGGCTTTTGTTTTCACCTTGGCTATTGTGAATCATTCTGCTATGAACATTGGTGTACAGGATCTATTTGAGTCCTTGCTTTCAAGTCTTTGCATATACTATCTAGGAGTTGAATCCTAATTTATGTGATAACTCTATATTTAACTTTTTAAGGAATCACCAAATTGTTCTCCACAGTGGCTGTATCATTTTATATTTCTACAAGCAATGTGTAAGAGTTCCAATTTCTCCATATCTTCACCAATATCCATTATTTTCCTTAATAATATTGTCTATAGTGTATTTGAAGTGGTATCTCAATGTGATTTTGGTTTGCATTTTTCTAATGACTAATGATATTGAGCATCTTTTCATGTGCGTGTTGACTATTTGTGTATCTTTTTTATGAAAATATCTGCTCAGATTCTTTTTTATTTTTAAATTTTAAAAACCAGATTGTCTTTTTTAGAGTTCCTTATACATTCTGGTGATAGAGAGTCATCAGTTGTATAATCTACATATATCTTCTTTCATTCTGTGAGTTTTCTTTTCACTTCATGATAATGTTCTTTGATGTGCAAATGTTTAAAACATTGATGCAGTTTAGTCACTATTTTTCTTTTACTGTTTGTGCTTTTCATGTCATATCTAAGAAATGATTGTTAAATTTAAGGTAATGAAAATGTTAGCTTCTATGTTTTCTTCTAGGAGTTTTATAATTTTACTTTTTTATTTTATTTTGGTACTGGGACTTGAACTCAGGAACTCACGCTTACCAGGCAGGCATTGTGCCACTGAGCAAAATTTCCAGCCCTATTGTTTTACTTTTTATAGTCTTACCTTTGGTCCACTTTGAGTCAATTATTTCACGTAGTATGAGATAAAAGTCATTACTCTTTTGTATGTGAATGTCTAGTTGATCTGGTACCATTTTTGAAGATACTATTCTTTTCCCACTGAATGATATTGACATCTTTGTTGAAAATCAGTTGACCAAAGATGTATGGTTGCAGGACTTCTCAATTCTGTTCAATTCCCTGAAGATTATGGTGCTTTTCTTTTTTCCAACATCTGCCACATTTTTGAAAAAAGTTTTGTAATTTTGTTTTTTAATTTCATTGGTCCATTTTCGATATACACAATGATCAGATTCATCCTAGGGAATTTGTACCTATACATAATATGTGATTCTTCCTCCCCCCATCTCCTCTCCTCCCTTCAAACACTCTTCTTCTTATTTACAAAATCCTGGCTTCCTTCTCTTTTTTTTTCTTTTCCCTTCCTTCCTTTCCCCTACTCCTCTCCCTTGTTTTCCCTCCCATTTGAACATTTTCTTTGTATTTCACAATATCTATTGTACATTTTGGTCTTTGTTTGCCCTTTCAATTTTTCATACTAGAGAAACAATGCAATATTTAAACTTGTGTGTCCTATTTATTTCACTTAAAAGTATGATCTCAAGATGTAACCATTTACCTAGAAATATCTCAAGCTTATCCTTCTTTATGAGAAAGCAGTACTCTGTTGTATTAAAAAAAAATACATCTTCTTTATGCATTCATTGGTTGATGGGCTGGATACATTACTGAATTTGGTTATTACATCTAGAAGTCTTCTAATGGATTTTTGGGGGTCTTCTATGTAGAGTATCATATCATCTGCAAACAATGATAATTTTACTTCTTCCTTTCCTATTCTTGTTCCCTTTATTTCTTTCTCTTGTCTAAGTGCTCTGGCTAATATTTCCAGAACTATATTGAAGAGGAGTGGTGATAATGGGCATCCTTGTCTTGTTCCTGATTTTAAGTTGAAAGTTTTCAGTTTTTGTCCATTTAGTAAGATGTTGGCTGTTGGTTTATGGTATATGGCTTTTATCAGGTTGAGGTAGAGACCATCTATTCTGATTTTCTGTAGGGTATTTATCATGAATGGGTGTTGGATTTTGTCGAAAGCTTTTCTTGCATCTATTGAGAAGATCATGTGGTTCTTGTCCTTGGCCCTGTTAATATAGTGTATTACATTTATTGATTTGTGTATGTTGAACCATCCTTGCATTTCTGGGATGAATCCCACTTGATCATGGTGTATAATCTTCCTGATAACTTGCTGCATTCTATTTGCCAGTATTTTATTGAGGATTTTTGCATCTATGTTCATTAGTGAGATTGGCCTGTAATTTTCTTTTTTGGTTGGGTCTTTCTCTGGTTTTGATATTAGGGTAACACTTGTTTCCAGGAATGAGTTAGGGAGACTTGCTTCCCTTTCGATTTCATTGAAGAGTTTGAGGAGTGTTGGCCTTAAGTCTTCCCTAAATTTCTTGTAGAATTCAGCAGTGAATCCATCAGGACCTGGGCTTTTCTTTGTTCTAGGGTTCTAATTACATTTTCAATTTCATTAGCTGAAATTGGGTTATTCAGCAGTTTTACATCTTCTTGATTCAGCTTTGGTAATTCATAAGTTTCTAGGAATCTGTCCATTTCTTCTGTGTTATCGAATCTATGTGAGTGAAGGTTTTCGAAGTAGGTGTTGATGATCTTCTGTATTTCCACCGGGTCTGTAGTGATTTTAGCCTTTTCATTTCTTATTGCATGAATCTGAGTTTTTTTTTTCCTCTTTTTGATAAGGTTGGCTAGGGGTTTATCAATTTTATTTATTCTTTCAAAGAACCAACTTTTTGATTTATTAATTCTTTGTCTTGTTTTCTTAGTTTCAATTGCATTAATTTCACTCTGATCTTGATAATTTCCTCCCTTTTTTGGGCTTTGGACTTGACTAGCTCCTCTTTTTCTAGAAGTTTGAGGTGCATCATTATGTTGTTTATGTGTGTTCTTTCCATTTTACTGATGTGAGAGTTTAGTGCTATGAATTTCCCTCTGAGGACTGCTTTCATTGTGTCCCACAGGTTCCAGTAATTTGCATTTGCATTTTCATTTGATTGTAGATACTGTTTAATTTCTTCTTTAATTTGTTCTGTGGTCCATTGATTGTTTAGGAGAGTATTGTTTGATTTCCAGGTGTTTATGAGGTTCTTGTGAGTTTTTTTGTCATTCATTTCCAATTTTATTGTGCTA